>VMBQ01003153.1:7789-29385 GCA_007657795.1 Dreissena rostriformis
CGCCAAAGGCGGTGGATAACACGAGAAATAAGTTACAGTCATTGCAAACTCTTATATGGCAAAATATGAGGTATGCACCAAGTGCGACGTTTACCTTTGAGGTAGGGAGACAAGTATTACACAAGACATGTCGTCCTACGGTTTGCATTTGTTTTACAAACTATCATTGGGTGGCTGTAATGGCTGAGACTGGAGGCGTGGGGTGGGGGGGATTAACATTTCTTAAAAAAACAAAAGGATAAGATTTTGTTTGAATTAATAGAAGAAAGCACATCAATGAATAACTAACTAAAAATAAATGAACACAAGTACGTGTGATTTTCCGTTATTTCCTTGACATTACAGGATTTATTTTAAGAAGAAAGGTACCCCGATACAATTTGAGTCAAAATTAATGGAAGCGCTATAGACAAAGGCTTCAATTACAAACAATATACATCATTTGTATAACTTGATTTATTCCATAATAACTAATCATACATATCGTCCAGTATTATAAGTAATTTCTGTAAATTTTAATAATTATCATCGTTGCATACTTTTAATTAAAATAATGCATTAATTATTTTATCATACTAAATTAATTAATAAATATCCCTACATTTGTTCAGGACGTACGCGGCAGTTTAGTTTCATGCAAATTTGTTTTTACTGTAACACCGGTTGCGCAATAAGTGTATGAGTTTTCGGATAGTTTAACACCGGTTGCGCAATAAGTGTACGTTTTTTTCGGATATTCGAATAGAAACGAGATGAATATCAAATATGGGGTTAACTATTATGAAGCAAAGAAACATTAGTAAAAAATCTGTGTCCTATACACTACACAATAAAAATCGACCATAATCTCTAAGAAAACACAAACCCCTTTTTAATAGCGTGATTGCAACGGCAAGCATGAGTCTTATTACGGGAAAATTGAGGATACATCCTTATAATTGGATATTTTTGTGTCGCAACTAAGACTTTTTAAAAAGGATAGCTTTCCTGCGCTTTAAATAAATTGTTATTTTAGTATTTATATGTTTTGAATATGTCACAATAATATACTATAATATGCATACATTATAATTAAAATGTCAGGTACATTTGATGTTATGCTTAACAATTAATCTAAAAAAAAATATTTTAAATTTCTCACACATTTACGAAGTATATCAACTTTCATGCGGTGTTGTTTGATATATTTTATTACATAGAATCAATAATGAATGAATATCATTTATTCATGACGCTCTAATACTTCTGGATCAAGTGCGAGTTTGGTTGCATCTTGATCGACGTTCAAATAGATATTAGCGAATATTATTGCGTTTGTTCGCATATCATATTTCTCTTTGATGGATTCATTTAGAACAAAGATTTTTAATTTATTATTTGTTAGCAATTGAAATAAAACAATGATGAACAACAAGACATGTTCAGGCTGTCCGATCGTCAAACAATGTATTTGAAAACATGCGGATACCGCACGTGCAACACATTACAAGTCACATCAAAGAAAACGAACGTTTGCCCTGCATCTAAACCATTCTACTTAAATATTGTTTACTATTTCTTTCGACTGTATGACAAGTTGAACTAATAAAGACGCGCCGTGCAACCACGTGTGACATGCGGGAACTTGATAAGGCCCGTATTTGTGCATGGGGAATCATCAGCCTTCATTAGTATTACATAACAGTGGCGTATCAAAGACGTATATGTTATTATAATTTCCAAAACTTATGAAAGATACCGATGTTCATGTATGTAGAGAATGATTGTTTAACATATACGCATAACATTGTTTTATGTTGTAATTCTATTCACATGCACACGTTTTAGTAATGTGTGTAGGTTTTCAAATAAATAAATTACGTTTGTTGAATTATGGTTGTGTCGTACATTAACTGTGTGTATATATTATTTTTGAGAATACATTTTCGTACCAATTTCAAAAATATATAACTGCTAATAGATACATTAATGCATAACAATGGAATGCCGTGAATTGGTCAAGTCATGTTAAGAATTATAATTAATACCGTTGATGTGCCCCTTTAAGTGTATTATATACATCTAGTTTTTTGTTGGATACTGCCTACTTTTACTGATCTCGATACATATTATTAATTATTAGGGTCTTCATTTAAATTTAAATCTACTTTTGCATTTGCATACAGCAAAACAATGGTCAAGTCATGTTAAGAATTACAATAAATACCGTTGATATGCCCTTAAAACGTATTGCTCACATCTTGTTTTGGATGCTATATTAACCTACTTTTACTGATCTGGATACACATTATTTGTGTTTTATTTAAATCTAACTCTACTGTTGTTTTGGAATACATGTACTAGTATTTGTTTTGAACTTAACCGTTTATATTGTTTAGTTTTTTTTAAATAGTGTTTTTACTACATGCAGTTAAACTGCGCTTGTTAACAAACGACCCTGGTGACCTATGTTTTTCTTTTTATATTTTCTAGTTATAAATAATACAACGTTTGGGTAAGTTTGGACAAAATCTATATATGGGAAAGACTTTAAAAATAATAAAAGTAATATGCATATAATTGATTTTCATATGTGAAATTCTGTTGTTGTTGTTTTTGATAAATTAATGCCCCGAAAAATCAATTAATGTTTTTTTTTTTTAATTTGCAGTAAAGTTAAATCAGTATTGTATAAACCGAGAGAGAGATATATTTTTCAAAGGTTGTTTCACTAATTTTCTCGATGTGTGTGTGTTTGCCTTATTTTTAATTTATACTTATGCTGAAATAGGTATGTTGTTCGAGTGCGAATAAAAAATAACAACCCTGGTGACCCATGATTTTTATTTTATTTTTCTATCCACAACGGATGGTTCTAGCTACATACCAAAAATTATCAAATTCTGTATACAACAAAATTTGCATTGAAACTGCAGCATACGTCCTTAAGGGATCGATGCTTACGATTAACAATAAACTAACAAATATTTCAAGCATTGTAACATATTATCCAACCCTTCACTTCAAACTCTTAATAAACAATTAAACCACTTTCTCAATCCTTCCAACAAAAACCTTGACCAAATATTTATGGACACAATCACAAAATGTTTGCATAAACCAATGTTACCATCTGGCCACATGTTCGTTCGAAAAAAAAGGGACTATAAAATCAGCAAAATATGAACTGAGCAGATCAGAGTCCTCTTAAGTCTGTGAAATGAAAATATTATATAGAAATGTTCTACACATGTATTTCACCCGATTGTTTTAGAACAAGCACGTGATGAAGTTTGGGATTTAGGATGACTGGAATGTTTTCTTTAACAACTGGCGATTAGCTCTTACTTTTCGTGGCCAATCCCGGATTCGTCTACGGTGGGTGAACGAAAAGAGACACATCAGTAGAATTAAAGCGAGCTTCTTATGTCCAGCGGAAAAAATGGTCGATGTTTTTTTTTTGACATTTTAAACAAGCTGTACATTTATCGGCAGGTTGTTTTTTTTAAAATGATGAATATATTAATTTCGATCATGACTTATATAATATTACATTCAAATGTCAATTTGTTAGATCGACAAAAAGAACATTTAAATCTCGCTTCACTCACTTATTTAAGAATGTTGAAAGAATGACATTTACAATCAACGTAACTATCAGAATGTCAATCTTGTTTGGAATGAATAAATGCCGGTGTCATTATAAAACGCGGTTAAGAAATACAAAACCTTTTTATTTTTTTGTAAGAGTTTATTGATAAGTAAATAAACACGGGCTCACCCATCGATGGAAAAATATAATAGGTAAAACATACAACAAAAGAAATACACACATATTAAGATGTCAAATCTTAACAAAAACAACATCAACATAGATTTGTTCTTGTTGTCTTTTCGATACAAGAAAGCATCACTGCAGATTTCTGCATACATCATTGTACACATCAGGTATAAACAGCTGATATCAACTTTATCCTTATCAACCCATTTATGCCTAGTGGACTCTCCCATCCTTCTAAATTGGATCAATTTATTTCCAAAATTAGGGATGTCTTGTATATTTATTTCTATATTTAGAATATTTCTTACAGAAATTCCTTTAAGCAAACAGCGCAGACCCTGATGATCTGGGTCTTCGCTGTTTGCCAAGACCTTTTTTTCTAGACGCTAGGCATAAATTGGTTTACATAACGATGACACAAGTGCATAAACAAATGCAAGACCTCTTCTTACACACTATACGGTGCATGTTTTGCGATCAAGACACGTATTCATACAACAGTTCAGGCTTGTTGAAAATACATCAGCTATGTTTATTCTGAGGGTACCCCCAGGGTTATCTTCATTTTCGTAGCATACACAATACGCCAACCATGTGACGTCATAGCGCGGACATTGAAACAATAAGATCCGACAGTGACCATTGTTCAACCAACATATGTTACAACATAGTCTAGTGCGCATGCGTGACATTGGCAACTACAGCACGTGATACCCTGGGGTACCGGGCCAGCTCCGTCTTGTTTCTATAGAAAACAAACTGCGCAGAAAATTCGTGGGTTTACATATAGGAACATTATATGCACATTATATATATATGAATGGAATCAACAATAAGTCACTGTATTCCCAAAATTCATAAGAAAAAAGCACAACGTTTTAATATTTTTTAACCATAACACGTGTTCCACAATAAGTGCTCGTATATGTTTACTATTGGACAAAATTTATGATTTTAGATTTTTTTCGCGTGAATTATAATAATTGTTTACGTAAACTTTCAAGTATATGAAAGGCTTAACTATTTCTATTCTTACACTGCGATCATTGCAATGTTTGTATACAACATCACTTTTCGACCAGACATTTGCAGCCGAAATACAACTAAAAGTGGATTTCTGAGAAATAAGGTCTTGGGAAAATAAACACTATAGCGGTAAAAACAATACTTCACTAACGGTACATTCTTAACTAATCCTGCATTGTAGACAGGGCATTAATTTCTGAATTCATCTTGTAACATACCAGTAGTTTGTATATTTTATTTGAAAACCGGCGTTTGAAAAACTGTGTGTTTGCCATTGCCTTCCCAAGGTTGGTGATAATGGGTAGGTAGGTGCTAAATATATTTATAATAATTGCACGCTCATTTTTGTTAATTTTAAAAAGATCGTCCATGACATGTAAGGCAATTTAATTTTCATATGTGTCGTGTTCTGCGAAAACTGGACAAAATGCATGTGCGTAAAGTGTCATCCCAGATTAGCCTGTGCAGTTCGCACAGGCTAATCCGGGACGACACTTTCCTCCTAAACTGGATTTTCGCTAAGCAGAGACATTATTAAAACGAAAAATTTCATAAAAGCGGAAATTGTCGTCCCTGATTAGCCTGTGCGGACTGCACAGGCTAATCTGGGATGACAATTTACGCACAAGCATTATGCCCAGTTTTCTCAGAACACGGCACTTATGACCAATTATAAGCAGGTGTCCAGTTATTACAGCTAATTTAAAAGCTTAATGCCAGAAGAGGCTAAATCTTCAACAAAAAACATACGATTTTACCCAAAATATATTTTCAGTAGGGATAATTTCATTGGGAAGAAAGGCAATGGCAACAATAATGCTTAAATTGTTGGCCCAACTCGAATGGCTTTAAGTCTGTTTAACGGGCTAGCTTCAGCTAAAATTTTCATAGTTTATATAAGGAATTCTGAGAAATCGGAACTAAATTATCTTAGGAAATAGGAACGCAGTTTCCCCTTATCTTTATGGGTCAGCAAATTGTTCCTTCTCAAAACAGTTTCTGAAATTCAATTGCCAATGATGGATTCAATAAATTAAGGCTGAGAACTAATTTGGTGGATAAATGTGCAAATATATCAAAGAACCCCCGGTATTGTCTGCGGCAGCCATCTTGGACAGCCCGGTCACGTGGCATCGCTCTTTAAGCGTCTACTTGACAGAGATCTTGGCGGCCATGATTACTTCCTGGTCCATGACTTTCATGACGGTCACCTGTGGTAACAACATGAGGCTGAATTCACAAGAGTAATCACTTACACATACCGCTTAGACACATATATGTGCCGCGTTCTAGGAAAACTGAGCTTTATGCATGTGCGTGAAATGTCGTCACAGATTAGCCTGTGCGGGCTACACAGGCTTATCTGGGACGACACTTACCGCATATGCATTTAACCCCGTTTTCGCAGAGCGCGATTCATATGTACAGCATTGACAATCAATTCTGTACTTCAACTTGTGATCTCCAAGCAAGCCACATGGTTCATGTGCGCGACACAATGTCTCATATAAGTAAGGATATGGTATGTTTTTTTCGTAATGATTAAATGCATGATGAAGTTTTACAACGGACAAGCCTTTTTTTTCTGTAAAAATGTTTTAGCCTGACCTTTGACCTCTAATAAAGACCTTGACCTTGATGATAACATTATTATTATTGTCTGAGCAACACCGACTCATAAAGGTGACATTTTTTATATACATGTAGTTATTTTAAAATCCGTAAATGCATTGTCAAATTATAGTGCCGTCAAGTCTTGTTTGATAACGAAGTTCTGTATTTGGACCTTGAAGGTAGCCACGTGATAATAGCATCCGACACACCTTCTTATGAAGAGTAGCATATGTCACACATTATTTCGAATTTCTTAAATGCATGGTAATTTATAAAGCGGACAATCACTGGTTCAACCGTAGATGTTTGACCTTGACACTGAAGGTAACCATATGCTCTCGAAACACAGTCTGAGATTGGTAAACATTTGTGGCAAGGTATTTTATAATCCACCAGTGATTGGTCCTTTAAAGAGAACCGACAAGCCCTATTTTGATAATAATGTGCTGTAATTTGACCAATTGCACATTTTGATAATAACATTCTGTAATATGATCATTGTCTCGATGTGTGCTTATTTACCAAAAGGGATTCTTTCGGGCGACACATCGTCTCCTATCGATTGATATCCTTCAATGCATGGCCAAGTTTTAAAGCGGACAGAACCCATTTATGCAAATAAACAAGTAGCTCCTCCAATACATATTATTATACCGTATACCGGAAAATCCCTACGATACATTTACAGTTTTAAAATATTGGATTACCAGAACATCCGCATCTTCTTGTTTTGCCAGCTTCTGCGCAATGCTTTGGCGCATATCGTCATCCTGCGCGCGCAGGTCGTGGCGCATGTTTCCAGCGTCGTCAATCAGTGCCATGTAGCCTGTCTCGTTTATGTCCACGGCCTGAATCGAATGCAGTGGCGTTTATACTCTAGGAGAGTATGTAAGACACATTTTAGTTTTAATAAAAAAATATTTAACTTATTGTCTGTGCTCTGTTTAAACGTAAGACAGAGCAGAGAAAATAAGTTAAAGCTTATGTCAAAGCTAAATAATACCATGTATTGCAACGTTAACGTGTGACAATAATACTAATTTTGAAGAAATGTTGTTGTGTGTCATCATCTTACAATAATTTCATATCGCATTCGCGGACATGTGTAATAATTTGTCATTTCTAAACAATGAGTTGCGAGCGCTTCCATATAGACTCCATTGATGCTGTCTAGTTGAAAATGGATCGGTTTAAATGTTTGCTATTTTGTCACACTCAGTCATAAACGGATAAATTGAGAAAATCTACAACAAGTTATTGTTATCTTACATTGATAAAATGCAAATTATTCTCATGTTTAACTTTAAACAGTGGACAACGTATTTTATAAGCCAACAAGAAAATGATTTTTAAAACCTTAACAAAGTATACAGTCTAAAATAACGTTAACGCACAGGCACCGTTTCTTCTTCAATAATAATAATAATAATTATTACATAATTTGCACTAGCATATTTACGATGTATTCCTTCTGTGATGTCACCGGCACGTAAACCACGTGGCCGCTGATGAAGAGGTCTTCATACTTTTTACCGGACGTGACGTCAAAACCAACCGCGTGAATCTTGGCGTGACCGTGTTTCCCAGTTTTACTCGTGCTCAGAGAGACGATCTGGAACAAATATGGGGCCTTCTTAGTAGGGTCTAGCGTGGAGACCAAAGGTACAATATTAAGTATACTGTTCTCCGTTCCCGGCGCAAGTGCGTTTGGTAGGTGGTTACCATACCGTAAATGTGGGTTTCCTCCGGGCATTCCGGTTCGCACACCCACAGCAAAGGACCACTCCAAAATTAAATATCTTTCAGTAAAAACTAACTAGCTGGAAATTGCAGCTATAATTAAAAAATTCGCTCCAATTTTCGTGAGACTTGTAAGCAAATTAGGTACATGTAGGAGTGCTGGGAAATACTAGAGTCTGCACATAATGCGGCCTCATAAACTTCCAAATACACCCACACACACAAGAGTGTGCCGTTATCTCTAGATACACCCACACACACACAAGAGTGTGCCGTTATCTCTAGATTTGTTATCAAGAAGCATAGCGTATTTGAGCAAACGTGCGCTCAGACGACGACGAAGGCCATGACCATTAAGGGCCATTACCATAAAGTTTTTTTGTTATCGTCTCTAAAGTAAAAGCATCACGTTAACACGTTATTTATGTCATATTTAAGTTGATGTACACATGCAACATGAATGCGTATTTGTCGATACACTAACTCCGAAATGGGCGATATTTTGTTTGGAATAAACCACTTATTCTTGGGTACAATTGCGTTGTCAATCCTTACAAAATCACATACCGTATTTAGTGTAATCATTTAAATGAATCTACGATTGTTCAAGAATCGGATCAGCATTGCACCTATGATTAGACAGGGTTGCACATTTGTGGAAATCGAAGGGATGGCGTCAAGACGAAACCAAGTGTTAAACTGAAAATTCTTTTTAAGTCGTAGTATCTGATTTTTATGAAACAAAGTATTCAAACATTGAAAAAAGAGGCCCGTACCTTGCATGGATGACGGCGTAGCATAACTAATCCTTTCACGCGCAGGGTGGACGCCTTGACTGGATAGGTCAAAGATGCCCCGGAATCCGTGACGTCATCGTCCTCCTCTGACGTCATGCGTGCCTTAACAGGACAACACTTGATAAGCGTCAAAAAACAAAAAAAACGCGTGTTTCAGAGTACAGACATATATTCAAAATAAGGAACTCATCATGAATGTACATGATCGTGAAAAACAGAACATTTGTACATGTATGCATGTATACACTCTAGTTTAAACCTATTTATTTTAGCTCGATTGCATCGAAAGCCGTAGGCTTATATAAACGCTCTCGAATCCGTTTCCTGGGACTATAACCAGTACTTGGTGACTTTGAGGGAGATCAAAGGAACGCTCCCACTCTACACTCTAGCTTCCAGTTCTTAATTGACTTCTTTAAACTTTATCTTAATTGTTTTATTTGGATGGAATAAATCACATATTCAATATATATGTCGAAAATTAAATAACATTCTTAGTCAACGACATTTCCGTACTTCTACTGGCAACTTACTAGTCTATTGGTGAAGTTCTTGGCAGCGCGTAGGTCCTTTGCCATTCTACTAACATAAAACTTAGAAATGAGTAAAAAAATCCAAGTTAACATACACTCTGGACGTTTGTATGTTGTGCAATGAAATCGTAAAATTCGCTGTTTATATACACGTTTGGGTTTTTTAAAATACCCGTATATTACCTTGTTACAGCAGTGTTGTGCAATACTTAAAAAAAATCTGATCGAATTATTCAGGGGAATTTATCGTTTACAGTTTACACAAGTGCCTTATACGAGTTGTTTCTCTTTACTAAGCACATGTATATAATACATTGTATAGCAGATAATTGGCAGTAAACATGTTAACGAGTTTATGCCACGTGTCACCGGCTTTGATTTCGAATACCAGCAATAATACATCGCGATAGATCAAATGTTACTCGCCCATCGTTCTAAAGAAAAGAGCACGACTATCGTTGTAAAACTGTCCAATTACAGACGCATTCCTGTTTGAGAGACGCGTAGTAGAATTTAGTTCGACTTTCTTTTGAAGAAACATTTTTCATATATGCGAGGACCAGAGCAATGTTCACGATATCGTTGCTTATTGGTCAATGAACTAGTGAGCATCGTTCTGGGAAAACTGGGCTTAATGCATGTGAATAAAGTGTCCACACTGTGACGACACTTTCCGCTTTAAAGTAATTTTCCGTCGAAATGAAGTCTCTTCTAAACGAAAATCGAGCGTAAGTGGAAAGTTTCGTCTCTAATTGATCTGTACTCAGACTGTACAGGCTAGTCGAGGACACTTTACGCACATGCATAAAGCCCAAGTCTTTTCCTTTCTGTGGCGTGGCTAATTAAACATCTCTTGTCTTATAACACATCTTACGACGTATTTACGATACGATACACATTTTGTTGTCGTTTTTTTTGCCGTTTTCGAGTGACAATACATTTTTTGAAATAGTATAACTACAAACCAACAATTTAAA
Source organism: Dreissena rostriformis (assembly GCA_007657795.1). NCBI lineage: Eukaryota > Metazoa > Mollusca > Bivalvia > Myida > Dreissenidae > Dreissena > Dreissena rostriformis. The sequence goes on from VMBQ01003153.1 coordinate 18,237, forward strand.
TGATAAGTTTGTTTTTCAGAAATTTGATTAGTTTACATATAATTTTTCACATCATCTCATTTTTAGAATAATAAATATGTTAAATAATATTATTTTTTATTAACTTAAACATCTGTAGTATAAAACTAGTAACTTCAATTGTTTGCATGATCTGTGATCAGTCAGGACCCAGAATTTAAAATCTATTTATTCAAGCACGTCTTAATTTAAAACGCAGTCAGTTTCATGGATTAGAATGTAGCATTTCACTATCATGAAAAACGCTGCTCATAAAGTGACGCTCAATTGGTAGTTGTCGACTCAGGTACTACTTGAAAGAGCCCCGGGAACCTTTTTTAGTATACTACAAAGTACCCGGGGTACGTAAAATACGCTTATAGGCACCCATGCATACTCCGGGGTACTTTTTAGTATATTTTCCGTACTCCGGGTACTTTATAGTATAATAAATTGTACTTCTAGATATAACCTGAGCCGACAATGACCAATCGCGCTTAAGTGAACATGCCATTTAAAAGGAAGAGAAACAAAATTAATTCATTAAACTTAAGCAAAATAATTAACGGTAATAAAACGAGCTATTACTGTATACGGCTTCTTCACATTACCCCTCGCGAACTCCCGGATCCATGTCAGTCGTTAGTAGCCTTTTTCGGAATATTTAGACATTAAAGTTCATATTGAAATCATATTATTATCTTAGATAGAGTAGGCAGGGATAGGGTAGGCAGACTCTGTGTATATAATTGTGCAGGCCTCGAACTCGGGTGTCCTACATCGGAACTAAAAACACAGTGTCGACCATATATATGGTTTAAATATCAAGATCTTTTCCATATACAAAACAGCAGTCCCATACCGGACTGTGGTGGAATGCGTTATTCATATCATTGACAAGCTTACGTGTTTTGTTGATGACGCATTTCGTGTATCGGGTACACATGCATTTACATAATGATATGTGAGCTTTTTTTCTTTTCCACCCATGGTTATCATATTGAAAAGCAATTACCGGTAGTCTATAGGTGCAATGTTCGCCATAGGCCTACTAGTTAACATTGACCTTGCATGTCGAGTCCCAAAATTTTGATTTTTTTCAAATCATGTGCTCAGCAAAATTCATTTATCTTTCAACGGTGAAGATTTGATGAAAAAGAAATGGAGTAATGGAGCGCGTGTGGCGAATGTCGCTTTTTTATTTCGTAGAAGCAAAACGCAATAACTAATAGTGCCCTGTGCAAATTTGTTAGTAATCGAATTTGGCCTCTCTTGTTTATATCAACAAAACATTTGCTGACACTTAGGTGAATATTCGATGAAAACTGAATGACGCAAGAGAGGAAAAGAACCCGCACATACTTCAAGGGTGATCCCTTCATACGTCCTGTCAAGAGAAGGCCGTAAAAAGATGTTGAAAAGTAAAATCAATTTCAGAGTTGTGTTCAGGTAACCAGCTGCGTTCGCTTAAAATCGACGTGCTTGCTATTTAAACCACTGGGCCGTTGGAAATGCGGATTTATCTCTCTAGTAATTTACATTTCATAAATAGCGTATCAGTCACCACGCAATACTTATATATCGAATGAAATCAAATTTATAACGCGTTAGAAAACCATAAAGTATTATGCACAGATATTTGCTGTTGACTTTTTATGTCCCCCAGTCTATACTGGGGGACATATTGTTTTTCCCCTGTTTTTTTTTATTTGTTTGCTCAAACTTTAACATTTGCCATTACTTTTGCAATATTGAACATAGCAACTTCATATTTGGCATGCATGTGTATTTCATGGAGCTGCGCATTTTAAGTGGTGCAAGGTCAATGTCATTCTTCAAGGTCAAATATATGGGTCAATATCGCTCAAAAGGGGACATAGTGTTTCACAAACACATCTTGTATTTCATGTCATCTACCGGCGAGTATTGTTTTGTAAACAGACACAATGACATGACCATACCATTGTGTTGTTACAAATTCATTTTTTTGTACCTAAAAGTGCCTTGACCACAACCATCAAAGATCAAACAAGACAAGTGTTAATAAAGCACTGAAGCCTTCACATTCACACTTTTGTTTCATAACTCCACTTATGTCAAACACTATCTGACCTTGGAGGTAACAAGCATTTTTTGCATTGATATCTAAATATTTTTTTGATTATTGATGGATGCAGAAATACAATATTATTTGGAAGGCTTTGCCTTTCCTCACTTATTTGTACCAATAACTGTAAAATAACAAATTGTAGGGTAATTGTTTTTATTCATTGCAATTCTCCTTGTTGATATCTACACACCCATTGAGTTTCATGTTGAAATCTTGTATAGCATCTGAGATATAGCCCTGAAAAGTTACATAACACAACAAGAGATGCGTTTGTCAGAAACACAATGCCCCCTACTGCGCCTCGTTGAAATAAAATTTCTATTCATCATTTGGCAGGTATAGAAATTATATCCCTTTAAAGCTTATTACTTCCCTTGGATTGTTTTTTGACCTTGACCTTTCACCACTCAAAATGTGCAGCTTCATGAAATGCACATGCATGCCAAATATGAAGTTGCTACGTTCAATGTTGCAAAAGTTAAGACCAAACTTTAACTAAGGTTAAAGTTTTGGACAGACAGACAGGCCAAAAACAACAAAGGGCAATAACTCTAATTTAAGAAAGTGTAAGGTTATGGTTCTTGTGCAAGGCACTTCTCATTGATATCTATATACCCTTGAAGTGTTATGTTGAAATCTTGTATGGTATCGGAGATATTNTCTTGTATGGAGATATTGCCCTGAAAAGTAACATCATACAACAAGAGATGTGTTTGTCAGAAACACAATGCCCCCTACTGCGCCGCTTTGAATTGTTTTTTTTACCTTTGACCTTTCACCACTCAAAATATCAAGATGCCATCATCAATATTGCAAACGTTATGACCAATGTTAAAGTTTTCGGACTGAAGGACAGTTCAACTGCTATATGCCACCCTACCGGGGGGGGGGGGCATAAAAACAACAAAGGGCATTACTTCTTATTTAAGAACGTGTAGGGTTTATTGGTTCTTGTGCATCGTCATTGATATCTATACACCCATGAAGTTTCATGTTGAGATCCTGTATAGTTTCGCAGATATTGCATTTTCCTGATTTAATGGAAATGTGGGAAAAAGCAAGTAAATGAAAAACTAATTTGAAATAAGTGAACACAAGTAGTAGTTATTATCAGTCATTTCATTGACATAGGATTTATTTTAATAAGAAAGCTTCTCTGATACATTGAATTATAGTCATATTTAATGGAAGCGCAATAGACAAATGATTAAATTTAAAACAATATCCTCTATTTGTATAACTTCATTTATTCCATAACTAATCATACATATTTTCTTGTATTGTCAGTAAATTTTAATAATTATTACGTCATCTTTGCATACTTTCAATTTAAATGTTTAATTATTTTATCATTCTAAATTAATTAATAAATATCCCTACATTTAAATCAACATTGTTCTTTCTTCAAGGATTGATGCTTTCGATTAACAATAAACTAACAAACATTTCAAGCATTATAACACATTATACAACCCTACACTTCAAACTCTTAACAATTAAACCTCTTTCTCAATCCTTCCAACAAAAACCTTGAAAAAAATATGGACACAATCACAAAATGTTTGCATAAACCAATTTTTCCATCTGGCCAGATGTTCATTTGGAAATAGAAAATAAAATCAGCAAAATATGAACTGAGCAGACCCAGAGTCCTCTAACGTCTGTGAAATGAAAATATTATATAGAAATGTTCTACACATGCATTTCACCCGATTACACAATTGAATTCATCTCCGATACAAACTTTCTTTCAAATAGCACATATTATGTACATTTTCTTAAGGTTTTATGAAATGTATTATGTACACTTTGAACAAAGTAGCACTGAAATTAATTGATAATACCCTCAGCAGAACACATTGGATAGCAAAATATAACTAACCACATACCACTTTTTTCTCAGCATGTCACTAGTGAGCAGACACAAAAACCTGAACCAGTTACACCTATTTATCCTTGACAACACACAGGCAAATTTCCAGTTAAATGAAACATTAACAAATCTCATTATTCTTTGTCAACAATAAATTAGAAGACCTAAATATTAATTAAATGTCATAGTTCAAAGTTTAACGAAATCTTAAGAGATTCATATGCTGAAGTTTAAAGTCAAACGGTTACAGGAACATTCAAAGTCAAAATTCACCAACTTATGATACTTATAAATCGATTGAAACACCAATTAAAATCTTTGATATATTATGCCTTGCTTTTTTGTGCAGTTCTCTCAAAATGTCTTTAACACACATGCAATCACGGTCATATGAAATAAGACGAAAATATTTAAGAATGTAAAGCACTTTTAATAAACATTTTTCACACATCAACTGTTTAACACTTTTCAACACCTTACATTGTATTTCAAGGCATTTAGGCACCACAATCAAACAGTAATAATGTATAACATTGATTGGTTTATTCATGTATAACATTGATTGGTTTATTCACATAGAAAGGGTTGTAGATATGCCCACACTGTTCATACCATGTTCACATTTGCTTTCATCAGTTTCAAAAAAGACCAGGTCACCAACAACCATTAATTCCACCAACGCAAGGTCACCGAGGTCTAAATCATAGTTAATGCCAAACCATAAAAAAAAATGAAAAAAAATAAATGAAATAAATTAAAATGACCTTTTACGGCCGTAATTAGTCATTAACATGGCAGTAATCTTCAATGATACTAAACAACAGTCATAAACAAATGTTTATTGAGTTCATAAACTTTTACAGTACTTTTAAACATTTTCAACAGGGTAAGTATACATATATGTTTATAATATTCGAGTCTTGTCTCGCGAGTCCTACGGACCCCTGTCTTTTGCATGTTCGATGTTCGTGTCAGAAAAGCAAATTGGTTCACTAAACTGTTCTGTTGCCATGGAAATGGAAAATTGGTTTCTAGGCATTCTTGTAGGCAATGATGGCCTCCTGGTCCATAGCCTTTAGTACGGTAATCTGAAACATGGAGCAGTGGTATATCAAACACAGAGCAACAGTTTATGAAACACAGGGCAGCAATATTTAGGACGTATGAGTACATTTATCAAGGCTTCCCCTGGCTCAAAATTTTCTGTGGCCAATTTACATTTTTATGTTAAATTTCTTATTATTTTGGATATTTTATGGGTGATGAGAAAAACTTTTTGCCAAATGGAAATTTCTTTAGCCAAAGTTCCCATGGGTGAAAGTTGAAAATGTCTGAAAACCTGAAAATGTTGCTGGGGGTCCAGGGTGCCGCCAGGGCCGCGGTTGAGTCCAGGGCAAAGCCCTTGTGGGGGTCATACATAAGCTTCAGAAGTGTAGCCAATTATAAACCATTTTAAGTAAGACCATCTTATGATGCAAAACTCACACTAATTTTGCATTTAACTGATTTAGTTTTACAAAAAGTTGCAATTCCTTTTCTGTAGGAATGCCTTCTTTTGTCCTTGTGTTTTCTCAAGTCATCAGATGCAGATGTATTAAAGTGAGTTCATAGAATCAATAAGTTTAGGCATGAAACATTAAAGTTTTGGTTCTTGAAAGTGTAGAATCAAATTCCTCAATACTTTGAGACATCAAAACAAAGTCAAGACAGATTTTTTTTCCATGACAGTTTTTTTTGTTTCTACCTTCCTTCTCATTTTGTTGTTGATGTTTGGGCGTTGCGCCCTCAAAATACCGCAGAAAAGACATAAAATAAATTTATTGTCACAAGTTCTCCGCCAAGTAAAAATAATAGTTATAGCGTCTCGCAATACTTAAACAAGAGGGCCATGATGGCCCTAGATTGCTCACCTGTGAAATGAGCTTGCCCAGTGGCATGATTTGAACAATCTTTGTCACATATCAAATATCAAAGCTGCATGCTTTGTGTTTAAAGATAAACAAGGTTTTTCAAGCTTTGACCTGGTCCATGTTTTTCAACAGACCGGAACCACTTTCGAACTCAACCAACACATCATTAAGACAAACATTTTGACAAAGTTACATGAAGATTGGGCATGAAATGTGATTTCTACAGGGTTAACAAGGTTTTTCTTTTTTTTTACTTAGTGACCTAGTTCTTGACCCAGCATGACCCAGTTTCGAACTCGATCGAGGTATCATTGGGACAAATCTTCTGACCAAGTTTCATGAAGATTGGACAAGAAATGTGGCCTCTAGAGTGTTTACAAACCAAATGTTTACGGACAGACTGACGGAGAATGATCCTAAAAGCTCACCTGAGCAATCAGGTGAGCTCAAAACTGTTCGATAAGCGTCAACTCCATAAGTGTTCAAAGGAGATCATTGAAGCTGTTTTGAATAAGCGTCTATATGAAGCTATTTCGGACAAAAAAGCACACAACCACTCTGGTACGGGCTTGAAATTTTCACTCAACTAACGTAAAAATCAATAGACTCGTTCATCGGTCTAGTGGGTTACTTACAAGTCTGATATCTAAAGGGTGCCTACCCCCTTCCCCCCTAAAATGTTCACAACGAATTATGCAATTTAAACAAGGCTTGTCACCATAGGATGACATATACCCCCCTTTTCCCTCATTTTTCTAAACCTAAACGCAAAGTGTTACAGTTTTTCCTTATTTTTCGAAACCTAAACGCAATGTGTGACAGAATTTCAGACGAACAGACAGACGGACAGACAGTGCGATCACAATATGCCCAAAATTGGGGGCATACAAAACTTTCACCCATGAGTTCCTTTTTTGTATTAATTGGCTTATTTGGCGAATGGCAGAGTAAGCCCTGAGTAATGTGTAACAACCGTGTCAGTTGGTGGCATTCTTGTAGGCAATGATCATCTCCTGGTCCATAGCCTTTAGTACGGAAATCTGAAACATGGAGCAGTGGTACATGAAACATGGGGGCGGAGCAGTGGTATATCAAACACAGAGCAGGGGGATATCAAACATGGAGCAGTGGTATATCAAACACAGAGCAGGGGGATATCAAACATGGAGCAGTGGTATATCAGACATGGAGCAGTGGTATATCAGACATGGAGCAGTTGTATATGAAACACAGAGGAGCAATATTTGAAACACTTGAGTACTGTAATGTGAAACTGAGAGCAGTGATATATCAATAGGATTTCAAACATGACAGTTCTCTACTATAATCTTAAACCGATTAATGTGGAAGTTTGGTAACTGAAACCAAGAGAAGTGATCCTTCAAAAACAAACTAAAAAACCAACTAAAACAGATAAATATTTCCTTGCACAAACTCAAGGCTTTTAGTATATAGTTTTGTTGCTCAGACCAGACACAAATTGTGGATGTTAGATAAAGATTGGATAAAACAAAGGGACACTGAAGAGCCTTGAATGGTCACCCGAGAAACTGTACTACATCTGTAGCTCAGTGGAATAATACTAGAGACCTCTTTTGACAGGGGCATAATTTATCTTGCTATAAAGTATCGTGTTTTGTCCAGGCCTTTTTTTGCACGCAATGCCATCTCCAAGTACCGCATTGCCCTTTTTCAAAAGCCGCCATGGGACTATACTGATAAAAATTTGTATTGCCTTTTACCAAAATTGTTGTCCTATATGTCAGCAAAATTATTGTCTGTCATTCCCCATGATAATCAGCTTGTGCTTGAATTACTCAATTGTATTTTAGTATAGAAGATTTAATCCATTACAGGCCTAGACCTCCAACATTGTCATTTTCCTTCTTTGAGACTCGCAAAATATCAGACCTTTCCCACATATTTTTCCAGTAATTCAATTTTCCCCCAAGGAAAAAAAAATAAGAAGGATTCTTAAAATCGAATAAGTTAAACAATCATAACTATATAGTTCACCGGAAACAACATGTGTGCGTATTTAAATGACTAGAATTCCCCATGAGTACTTACTCCATCATGAGTTGTCGCCTAATACAATGTATAGTAGGACATTTACTTTTTATGTTGCTATTCACACCTGTTGCATTCGTTAATATTATTCTAATTAAGATGGTGGACAATGGAGATAAGAAAAAACGTTTCTCCGCAAAAAATAAAATTTGAAATAACAATGGACATTATAATATAAGTAGGGATCAATTAAATGCACAAGTCCATTTAGAGAATAGCTTTTAGATACAAAGATTAAAATACTTATTAGAAATTTATTGTTTGTATTTGTTAATTGGATTTCAGTCCACTCGAAGAGAAAAAAGATCTTACAAGATTATCATTCGAAAATGGGAAAAGACAAGGATTTTTTTTATAGGTACCAGTGTTTTTTTTTCGTTCAAAACGGGGGCCGGTATCCGGGACTTCAAAATTCCCAATTGAGTATTACAAAAAATAATATCCGCAGATACAGGTTAATTTTTCTGCTAACAATATGTGTTTGGGTCATTAGTTACTAAGTAGAAGATAATATGTTGAAAGAGTAGATAGATCAAAAGAGTAGTAAGATTATCTTCTACATCATTTTAAGCAGTAGTGTTTCTATTACAAATATTAATAAATAAATAGAAGTGATGCACCAAAACTTCAAAAGCATTAACTTGCAAGTATTATTTGTAATTCAAATCCAAAAATGGCCACTTTTAAAACAATACTTGTACATTTAAATTATATAAACTGTTGAAACGGCAGTTAGAGCTAACAATAATTTGAAACGACGGTTAAGAGTTTACAGTAGTAAGATTAAGAGAAGCTTTATTTGTTATTGACAAGTTATTTTCAATTCCTTCAAGCAATATTCCTAGTAAATGATGTTTAAATGACATTCTCAAATAAAATACTATCATTTTGATTTGCTGGTTACGTTCAACGTCGTCCTTACCTCATCAATAGTAATTTGCAGTATTTCATTCATTATCAAATAAATCAAACCAACAAAAATAATTAACATTCTATATAGTCTGACTTGAAAAACAATTAAATATTTAATGCTCTTCAACAGGTTATGAAAATTAATGTAGTTTTATTAAATTTATAAAATACCTGAACCGACACAAATTTTCTCATGTATTTAAATTTTGACAAGCCAACCCAAACCAAAGAATATTTTTCGACCCGTTTGAGCCCTACTTGACTTGAATGGGAGATTCTCGAGTTAAAAAGGCCATTGAGACGAAAGAGATTAGTTTTTCACTATGCTGCTGTCATCTTAGCGGTTTAACTGACAAAATAACCGTGCATCGGACAGTGAAAAAAAACCCAGACTGGTGCACTAACATAGCCTTGGAAAGATCCCAAGGTGAGGAGGTACTTACAAGCAGGGTGTCATCCTTTTCAAACTTTTCCTTGATTTCCTTTCCAATCTCGCTATCCGGCAGACTGAGGTCCTCGCGTACGTCACCATCGTCCGTCATCAGGGAGCAAAAACCGTCGTGGGAAATATCAGACAGCTGAAATTGACATGTCTTTGAAATAAGTACAAGCCCGCAAGGCCAGCACTGGTAACTGGGTTTGCTTAGATGTTCAGTTTCAGGCAGGCGTGCAACAGTTTAATGGTCTTCCAAGTATAATGTTTTGTTTGGTTGAATTTGTGAATTTTCATGATAGAAATCACATGACGGTATTAATCAACAGTCTTAGGGATTATTCATTGAGTTATTGGTGTAAAACTTGAGACAAGTTGGTTCGCCTTCATCTGAGAGCAGAAACAGTTTTTGGATGCATCGAACAGCTTAAATATACAAGGCGACAAACAGAGTTCATTTAATTTTAAGTGCTGTTCAAAAGTTTTCACTTGGATTCTTCTTATTTTCTATTGCGTTCTACATATCATACTCATAGGAATTTAAGTTATAACACCAGGCAATCACTGCCAAAGGGTCATATCGGCCCTGTGTTGCAAAAGAGCTTAAGATCTCATTCTGATATTGCTATGCCGACAACTGATATGACCCCCAGGCCCGTTTGCATGTTGAATGTTCCCTTAAAATATTTCTTGAAGTAGTCAATACACTTAATTTGAGTTTTCTTATCTACTACAGGCTTCCTGAAAAGGCCGGACCGCCGGTCTTGTCTGGCAAAATTCTGTACGGTCCGGCGAAGTTTCTAATATCGCCGGTCCTTGTGACAGGCCAAAAAAATTATGACTAAACAGAGCTCCAGATAAGGTTTTGTGAAATTCTTAACGGTACTACCAGATATTCAAAAAGAATTCTTAACTCTGAAATTTTATTCTTAACGTTACTACTAAGTTTTGGTAAATAATTCTTAACTTTTCTGAATGACATAAAAATAAATAATAATGGGTATTTTAATGCAAAACAATAAAAATACTTGCAACTTTATTTAGTTCAACAGTGTCTATTGATTATGGGAATTTTATTTTTCAAATACCTTCATATGCCCAAACTGTGCTTAGATTGCATGCCTTCGATGGATTTTTACATATTTCACAATTGAAACGGATCTCCCCTCCAATCTTTTCAACGATTAGCCACGGGAATTGTCCCTTCCACTCGTCCAATGTTTTGTGTTTAAGTTTGGACCCGTCTTGTCGCTTTTTTTAAGCTTTTCCGACTGTGTCGGCAACTAAACATTCAACACCGTATAAGATCTTTTCTATAATGTCTTTCTTAACATTCAACTTCGGCTCACTGTGCGTACAATATCTTAAAAGCGTGTGTTTTTTGCACGCTTTGCAGTTTTAAGGACGTCCTCTGGGCGCAGCCATTTTTTTTGACAGAAAGACTGTACACAACGCTTTTATTGGAAAAAATGCGGTTTATTAAATAAACCTGATAACCATTCTATATAAGTACCGAAAAGATCTTTAATACGCGAAAAGAACTCAATGACAATCGATACGAACTGATTTAAAAATAATATTCGTAACTTGATTTTGTAATTCTTAATGGTACGACCAGATTTTAAAATAAATACGTAACGGACTTGAAAATAATTCGTAATTACGAAAATACGACCCTTATCTGGAGCTCTGAATTAATGTTATTTTGACGTAATTGTTTTTAATTGTTATGAGTTTATAAGCGCATTGTATCCGACAAATAACATTTTATCAAAAATAAACGTTTATTATGTCACAACTTACCTTAAATACACGTGTTCTTAGAAATAAATGACTGGAGTCTT
>VMBQ01003153.1:31389-54388 GCA_007657795.1 Dreissena rostriformis
CGAAATATGTAACTGCACGTGCTTAGCTCCGCCTTTCGAATCTTTTACAGGGAACAAAGGGTGGAGTTTAACGGTTAATTGAACACGTGTTTTACGAAAGTTGAGTCCTGAATGGCCGTAATTACTGGGTCTAAGCTTTGACACGACAAATAAATCTATCTCGGATTTTCCGAGAAAGGCCGATTTCCTAACTTTTTGTACAGTTACTAATAATGGCGTCCGCGTGTTTACGAAATTCGAAACACATTCATCTTAAATAATGGTGTCTTGTTGGATTATTACTGGATTTTATTTTTTATTTTATTTTTTTGGCATGCCCAGTAGCACACTGCTAACGCGGTGTTGCGCGGCGGTCCCTGATAAGAACGGAAATTGTCTGCATATACCGACTAGGCTAAAGTAATACACGCCGCAGGCTTTAGCGAACCGGGGAAAACGCGTGGACTGTACTGTAGCCATTTTCACTTTTAACTGATTTTAAAACATTTTTATCATGAACTGCCAGTTTGATAGACAAGGTAGCCAATTTAGACACTGCACCAAGCAAACTTTTATTGCAAGAAAAGAATTTGAAATGCTATGATAGCAATACACACAATTACACCGTATGATTTCCTTATATCGAGCATTTTGTTTACATTAAGAATCGTGTCAGGCAATATACCCGTGTTCAGTGAGAACACCCCGTTCCAATAAGACATTTATTTAATCAAATCTTTTAATAGTTCAAAAAAATCACGGCGATTTTTTCCTTCTTTATAAAATACCGGTAAAGGGCAGTTTCCCAATAACGAAAAAACTACAAATTTCCCAATTGCTGTCCAAAAAATTCCCAATTGAAGGTAAAAAAAAATGTGTGGCAAATGCAACATTTAGTTAGTTTCCCTTTGCAGCTATATGGCTTGAACCTCCGTAAATATAATATTGACAGCTTGAAAACACTTAGTTATCAATTTTAAAGTATTTGGGAGCAAAAAATCAAATACACCAATTTCCCAATTTGAGGTTTTCACGACTTGATTTTTCCCAATTTGAGGTTTTCATGACTCGATTTTTCCCAATTGGACCGGTACGGGTACTTTTCCCAATTGGACAAAAAAAATCGCTGAATCAAATTTTCAAGTTTAGTTGGCCTGATGCCTTTTGCAATCAAGGACTCTTCCTTTCTGGTTTGACGTTTCGATACAAGGTTAACATGCGCGCAGTGGATGTTATTGAAATTGTTAATGGAAATATCGGCTCTTCTTGGTTTAACACACTGTAAATAAACATTTTGACACAGGTTCAACAGGAAATAAATCAATCTTTGGAGGTATGGTAAATTGTTTGTTGTTGCATTGTTTGCATTAATTCAGAAATTCTTGTCAATAAACAAACCTATATTTTTATCCTTTATCTTTGTTAAGTGTTATTTTTAATATAACGCTTACATTTTATTGAATGTCTTGACGTTTCCTCCCCAAAATTTTGGGGTGGAAACGTCTGCACTATGTTGAGATTTTGGGATGGAAACGTCTGCACTATTATTGATATTATATATATTGAAAATGACAAAGGGTTTTATTCTAATGGGCCTAAGAGCGTAGTTTAAAAAATTAAATAGATCATATAATAAATTTATAAATAAAACTTAAATCCATTCATTACTCAAAATGTGTAACTGTGACCAATTAAGAAACATTTAAGGTGTTTCTTTGATGTGTAAGTTGCTTATAATTATGTTATTAATGCCATCACATGCGTTCTTAACACAATAAGGTGTGTCTCTAATTGGCAATTAGTAAATTTCATTGTGTTACATGAAATATGAAAGTAATTTAACAAAAAAACTTCTATCATTAATAAATCCAATATAAAAATCATCAAAATTAAATTAAAAATTAAATTCAATTTTACAAAACAATTGATTGATTCTAATTGTACCAAATACTGAATATTAACACAAATATTCATGAAAAAAAAGGATCAAATTTAGCACAAAAAAAACCTAATTATCTTTACTTGATCCAATATCAATTTGGGGAGGAAAAGTCCATATGTATATTATTTTGGGAAGGAAACGTCTCGGGAGGAATTGGGGGAGGAAACGTCTTGAGAGGAAACAGTTTGGGGAGGAAACGTCTGGTAACCCATTTTATTTACCGTTTAGAATACATGTGTAATTTCGGGGGACTGGCAAAGTAAAGGTATTCCTTGTTTCTCTTAGAAGCTGTGTTTCCTTACTTCCTCAATATACATATGTTGTGTGGTGCCAGGTGGGGTATTGGACAATACAGTCAATTACCAGTGGTATGAATCAACCTAACTGCCTATGACTGGTTCTAATCATATCATTAATGACACCATTTATGTTTCTAATACAGGTCTTTAATGATCAAGAAAAATATCTGATAACGTATGGTTATGTTACAGATGACAGCAACCTCTCACGTCTAATGTTTTCGTGTATCAATAAACACACTGAGTTGTCAGGATATGCCAAAATGGCGGTAAACGGTTTGTACACTACTCGAGACTTTTTGACATTCTTAGTTATGTCACTTATGTTTTATAGACATTTTGTACAACACAGATTTTCATCTTCTTACAAAACTTTACAAGCCTATAAATTTACTTAAAAATAACAGTTATTTTGTGAAAGGAAACACCCGGTTTCACACTCACGTGTTCCGATTTCGCAGCTGTAGGAAAGAACGCACATGCGCATGCGCTCCACGTACTGTAGGTGGCGCCTCATGACAACACCGAACCGGTCGAACTGGGACTATTGTCGATATACGAAAGATTACAAACGTCTGTATCAAGAGTATTTAGAGTAATTTAAAACGTGTTTAACGTCAACTTATAATTAAGCTGGCAATCTCCTAGTACAGTCCACGAGAATCCATTTTAACATTACTTTTTTACTAGTTTGATATACAGGATTGATGCGTATGCAATAAGCAAAAGCCAATCTCATAAAAAATCATCTCCAGCCTGAGGGTTCTATAATTTTCGCTAATGGTTATAATTTAATTTAAAGATATTTTTTAGCTCGGTTGCATCGAAAGCCTTCCCTGGGTAGAACAAGTACTTGGTGTCTTTTGGGTAAATCTAAAGATCGCCCCCACATATTGACGATCGAACCCATGACCTCCCGATCGCTAGACGACACCATATCCACTACGCCATGGCGACCCTTTTAAATCCTCTTGTGGTAATAGTATATAGACGCATCAAAATGAACATGCTTTTATTATGATTGATATCAGAGCTCTCCCGAAATATACTTACACCTGTACGAAATGAACTAGGTGTTGACATCATTTTCATTGATGATGAAGTGTCTTTCTAATATAATTAAACCATATAACAGCTCAGCAGGCAAATCGTCAGTTTTTGTGGTCAGTGGTTACACTTCCTCCGTCGTCAACTCCCGTCATCAAAATAATATTAAAAGCCCATCTTTCGACGCATATCTGTGAAAATTAACTTTCATTTGTATTTGGGTTTTTGTTTAAAACAAATATATACAAACAGTTCATTTGGTGATAATTACCCCTTTTTCGACGCAACTGTCTTAGATGGGTTCAGACCTAGCTTTGTATGCTGCGAGAGAATTGAATGTCGAAAGTAATGCGCAAATGGTCTGGTATTTAGAGAATGCAAACGTAAAGCAGTGTTTTAATGTATACCAATAACTCTTGCATAGGGTTGGATATTAAAATTAAGATAAATGTTTATATAGGCAGTTGAATTAAAGTTTAATACATATTATCACCATATAATAAGGCATATATTCTAAAAGTACGCGAATAATTACTTATAATTTACTGATTGTATGCTATTCATCCAAAGAAAGGGGTAACTATTTTCTCTAACGTACATGAACGACACGCTCTATTCTGAGCAATTTAAACACTGCAGTTCATGGGTTGGGAAGAAGGTTACCGGTATTCTGCTTGCGTCAGTTCAGCCTATTAGTTGTTAACCAATAAACATGGTAACTAATAAATATCTTAAAATATAAATCGAAGTATTCTGCAATTTTTCAAATAAAAAAGCAAAACAAAAACAAATTTTATCGAGCGTGTATGTCATGTTATCTTTGTGTATTGTTGCACATTCTAACTGACTTCTTATCACGTTATTTCTAGTGCACGATTACAAATGAACACAAATTGCCATTAAAACGAAATTTAGGACACGTGATGTTTTTATGCATTTACCAGTTCAGGTTTTTCAATCTATAAAAAGTAGAACAACTTTCTTAAAGTAAAATGTACCAAAGTATTGTCATATGTTAACATATTTTAGTGTTATTTGTTGTGCTTCGCATGAATACACTATTTTTTAATACGAATGACACGTACATGTAGAGTATATTTTAAACTTTACTTGATCTATATGCACTTGTCGGATATAAAATATTAACATTTTCATTAACAACAGTAATAATTTATTTACATAGTAGATTTATCATATTTCCCGACAATTTATTGCGAAATAAATTTTAATAAGAAAACCAGATGCTAAATAGCCAGTACACAGTGGCAACATATCACCTCGATGGCATAGCGTGGCATTCGACTGATTTGCCCGCTATTTGCAATTATTGGTGCATTGCAATAACATATTTCAATGACATAATTGCAATGATATAATGCCAATGACAAATTCCTCCTTATCTTTGCTATCGGTGGTATATTCTCTCCGGTCACGTTCGACTATCACTCTGGGTCGAATCACAGAGCCACGATGTTGAAAGCAACGTTGATACTTACGTGTTGTTTAGGATGTTTTTACACATCGGCCAATCCCCTTGCTAAGCGTACGTACAATACACATTTGTGGCGTGTTCTGAGAAAACTGGGCAAAATGCTTGTGCGTAAAGTGTCATCTCAGATTAGCCTGTGCAGTCCGCACAGACTAATCCGGGACGACACTTTCCGCCTAAACTGGAATTTCGCTAATAAGAGACATCATTTAAAAGAAAAATTCAATAAAAGCGGAAATTGTCGTCCCTGATTAGCCTGTGCGGACTGCACAGGCTAATCTGGGATGACAATTTACGCACAAGCATTTTGCCCAGTTTTCTCAGAACACGACACATTTTTGTTTAGTTATCGTTCTGGAAATACGCCATTAACGTTGTATTTTATATTTAATATTCGTTACAAGGGTTATCCAGAAGCGTTTGCGGATCATTTCCGTAATAATTTTGTTGTTGTAGGATTTATGTTCAAAAGCTTCACTGGTAAGACGCTATGAAGATGAATATGACATGCTACCTTTTATTTAATGGAATTGATATTCTCTGTTATTTTTGTTTAATTTGATATAACATACTCTGCGTTTTTAGGCGTTTTTGTTTGATTTAAATTAAAATGGAATGAGATGAATGTTTTTTTTTTTTTTGCAAAATCCTTTTTTGGATTAATTCTGGACTCAGTGCAGTACAAGGAGTGTATACCCTAAATGCTTTTCATTGACCGTTCCATGGCGGTGACCCCAGCTTTAATTGTTGTTGTTTCTTTATTTGTTGTATTGTGCTGCCGTCTGTATAGTCATGTGATGTTAAAGCCGGTGGTCACTTGCTTTAAATTAAGTACTTTCTGATGGTGAATAGAATCTCTCTCTTCTTATTATTATTATGGGGTTTCACCATTTCTATATGCTATAATAGTGCCCGTACTTAATTGTCGTAACTCAAAGAACCAGAGCAGAGTTGTCTTCAAGGTGACTTTCAAGATTATTTCAAAGGCATATTTTTTTTTCTTAAAAAAATCAGCTAAACTACAATTTGTGATCATGAACATCGGTAGTGCAATACATAGATGCCAGTATACCTGTTAGCCTGACAACTATAAAGATAATACATTTTAAAAAGAAATACAGAATAAAGAACTCCAATACTACAAAAGCGGTGTTTTAAACAAGACATGTCTTTAAATAAGACATTTGGTGTTGCAATCGATATTGATGTAATTTTATCGAAATCATACAACAGCGGACAAAGATAAATACAACCTACATTTTAGTAAGTCGGACATACTTACGTCATTTTAATAATTATTTATTTAGCGGATGTTCAAACATCGTGCTGTACAGGAGCGTCTCAGAGGGAAGAGTTCTATGTTATACATTGAATAGGGTTTACTAGATAAGATATTTTAACGATTACAAACCAGTCTTAAACAGTCATAAGTAGTAAATTTACAAATGTGAATTCGTAAATTTAATCAATTTTTTTAGTTAATGATTTGTACGTACGCTAATAAATGCATTTGTATTTACACAGCGGCGGGCTAATTTTAAAGGAACCTTTTATCTGGATTTTTATTAAATCGCAAGATAGATTAAATTCACATTGGGTTCGAAAGTCAGTAACATTTTAACACAATGATAATAGGTATCCCAGTCAAAACACGTTTCGGTCACTTCATATTAAGAGACGCTATTTAAATTTTTCATTCACCGATTATATATTTGAAATATCAGTGTTAATGCTGATGAAATATGAAAATAAATCTTTTAAGTATTGTTTGTAATGTGCTAAACAGCTGCTGCCCTGAAACAGGTCAAGCTTATTCCCTCAACTAAGTTTTTAAAACTAAAATTTAAGACTTTCATTCTTTAACAGTTTAAGTCGTATAATATATTCAATATTTATTAACTGATTTGATAATATTGGAAAATAATGTTGTTTGTTTGAAAGAAAAACTTTACTTTATTAGATTTCCCACTTCCATTGAATATTATGACCATCTGTCCTTATGGCCGTATACGCATCAACTTGCATGAATTTGTTAGTTGCAAGCTGTTAAAAACTTTTTTTTAAGTTGTATTTTAATTTCCTTTGTTATTAAGCATAATACCTTTTACCAAGATAGATGATGTTAGTTTGGCTTTAACCCTCTTCTGAGTGCTCGTATTGATCTATAAAAGCAGATATACCAAACATATATTGCAATGTATTAACTGTCGAATGTAGGCTCACTGAAATATCAGTTTAACAGCATCGACGACTAGTACACAGTCAATATAATATTGTAATGCATGACCTATTGAACAATAGGAACTATTATTCATATTCAACATAAATCTGTCCAAGCTCTAAACCAAAGACTGCATGTTTTCAACCCATTTATGCCGATTGGACTCTCCCATCCTTCTAAATTGGATCAATTCATTTCCAAAAGTAGGGATGTCTGGTATATTTATTTCTATTTTTAGAATATTTCTTACAGAAATTCCTTTAAGCAAACAGCATAGACCCTGATGAGACGCCGCATCATGCGGCGTCTCATCTGTGTCTACGCTGTTTGCCAAGGCCTTTTTTCTAGACGCTAGGCATAAATGGGTTAATAGGATGCTTTTGCCTGGAAACCTTCGTTTTCGCTTAATAAAATTATTACTTAAACAATGTAAACTTTGATTAATGATTAAGTACATGTATGCAAACGGAAGTCCGATACCATATTCACATACTAATAATTCGACAGAAGACCAAAAATAAAGACTGTTAGTTTACCGTTTCTGTTGAAAGAGCGCTTTAAAGTTGAATCTGAAGATAATTTGATACACTATCACGCCCTTTGCAGCATTCTTCATTTAAAACAATTCATAGTAGTAAAGAACCATTTATATCAAGAGTTTGAAAACGAACATTTCCGCTTTTATGACATTTTTCGTTTAAATGAAGTCTCTTCTTAGCAAAAATCCAATTAAGGCGGAAATTGTCGTCCCTGATTACCTGTGCGGACTGCACAGGCTAATCTGGGATGACAATTTACGCACAAGCATTTTGCCCAGTTTTCTCAGAACACGACACATTTGGTGTACTGATGGTCAGTATTAATAATAAAAGATCAAGTCCGTATACAATAATTTGGTGCACTTAAAGGCTTGGTACAGAGCAAACACACTATTTAAATATCGATTGACTCTAAAGGCATCACCAGAAATCCCTTGCTGATTAAAAGTAACCAAATAGTTTTTATTTTACTGGTTTCAATGCGTTGTCATGTATTTTTCATCGTTAACATAAAAAACTTTGTTTTATTTTTTGTTGTTTTATGTGTTTAATATTTATGAACAATTACTTTACGGACAAAACCTTCAAAGTGTTCACATTTGTTGAATTCCACAGATCAGATTTTAAAGGGTTTTCTTTTATATGTAGGAAAAGACATTTAAGGGGTTTCTTTTATATGCAGGACAAGACATAACAAACGCCGACGTGTGTCACACCATTTATCACGGCAGATGTATCAACACCTTTCAGTTCCAGTGCAATGGAATAGCCATACCAGGTCTATGTGACAATTCAACCCACTATAGGTGAGCACCATAATTATCCCATTTATGCCTAACGTCTAGAAAAAAGGCCTTGGCAAACAGCGTAGACCCAGATGAGACGCCGCATCATGCGGCGTCTCATCAGGGTCTGCGCTGTTTGCTTAAAGGAATTTCTGTAAGAAATATTCAAAATATAGAAATTAATATACTAGACATCTCTAAGTTTGGAAATTAATTGATCAAATTTAGAAGGATGGGTGAGTCCACTAGGCATACATGGGTAAAATTAAACATTTGATACAAGTTGTAATAAAATCAATCGCAGGTAATAGAAGGTTTGTAAGGGAAGTCTAATGCGTTCTGCACATCGTCTCAATACCTTAAACACTTGGTGGAAGCTTTAAATAAATCCTTTAATATACCTAAAACAGGTGTACTCGAGATATATATAGATATAAAAACAATCTCTTGCACATCGGAAAAGTATCATTTACAAATGTATTGGTCTAAAACCGTATCCCTATGCAGTTCACGTGTTTAAGTCGTGATGAAACTGTTTCCATACATGTATTTGGGCGCAGATTCCATTCGGCAGGACACTTTTTACAGTAAAATGAATCTATAGGGATACTTTTGTCAAATAAACAATAATTTGAAGAAAAAACATTCTTTAGAGGATAAAATAGATTTCCGGCGCTTATTAAATACATTTGCAAATGTTAGAAATTATTTGGAGTGCATTAATGTAGCCGTTATGATATTGCCACATTTACGAAGTGGTTGTCATTGTTTGTTTTTATTGTGTACATATTTTCTATTTATTTAGAAGCCGGCTAAATGCTCTTGTACAAATTACTTTACCAAGTTTTGCAACGAATGGTTTCACGTCTTAGATATCGTTAAATAATTTAATTAATTGCATATCTTAAATTTTATTCAATGATATAGTTCAGTCGTTTTGATTGGGTAGATTCGCAAATTCATTTGCAAGGTGAAAAGGTATATGTGTGACCGTTTGCAAAATGTATCATGCGTGTACAAATGTGTTTTAACACATGGCGAACAAGCGACTTTATTTTCGTCTCGAAACTTTATTTAAAAAAGAATGGTTGTGTGTGTGTGTGCGGGCATGCGTGGTGTGAATGTATTTATTTCTCATATCAATTCTGAATACATTATTGGCCTTTATTGCATTGTCTATTTCTGCAGATAATGATGTTGTTGCCCTTTCAGTGCCCTAGATTCCGACATGACTGTAATGCAGTGCTGTAATGGCTGGAGCATAAATGCTATAGTACAAGGATAGGATCGGATGTCATAGGCTTCAACATTCAAAGTAAGGTAATTTTATTTTTAAAGCCCCATTAACACTCAAAATCAACGAATATTTCATAAACTATTTCATTAAAAAAAGTTAACCCATTAAAAATCAGTGTTCCTTATAGCAATAGCCATAGTTTCAATGCTAGATGTGCTCGAGTAACATAGATTTGACAAGATACAAAATGATATTTTTTTATTTTTTTTGTGGTACAATATAATCAACACATGTTTATGTACCAATTAAGTGTTCGTGTGTCGTATGAATAGATATCGTTGCGGGAAATAAAAATGGAATTTATTGTACTAAAAAAAAGAGCATTTTGTATCTTGTTTAATCTATGTTACCAGACAACATGTTGAAATCTTTGCCATTGCTATAAAGAACACTGATTGTTTATGTGGTAACTTTATTTTACGATTTTTTTTCTTCAAAATATTCGTTGATTTTGAGTGTTAATGGGGCTTTACATATGTTTGTGCGTATCTGATAAAATGTGTGGTTTCACAAAATACACACACATATATATATATACGTAAAGGCAATTGTTCACGCATCTTGCTATATTTTGAATTGCTCCATTCAGTGACTAAACTTGAAAATTTTAGCACACACACAAATATGGACAATGATAAAACCAGAAAAATATATATGAACACAGAATTTGATTCATTGGTGTACTTTAAAATAATCTCCACACACAACACATATTGAAAATGTAATGTACCACCGCATTGGTTTCCCAGTATTTACATGTTTACAGAATTGCTTTCCCTTCACAAATAACTATTTATACTTTTAACTTCGAGATTCATTTGCTAAATAGGTTCCCGTTTTTATTAATGTGTACGTTTTCATAATTGTATTTCAAAAAGTGTGTAGCGTTAACTTTCGCCTTCTAACACAATACATCGTTTAACTTTCAG
This sequence comes from Dreissena rostriformis, assembly GCA_007657795.1. NCBI lineage: Eukaryota > Metazoa > Mollusca > Bivalvia > Myida > Dreissenidae > Dreissena > Dreissena rostriformis. Next base: position 41,917 of record VMBQ01003153.1, read on the forward strand.
ATTCCCCACATGCTGTCTACCTCACTACTAAGGACCTGCTTTATGAAACAGTTTTTTCGTTTATTCAATGTCTTCTCTCTTGATAAATTACCTCATTGGACGTTTAAATCCATTTTGAATTGTTGTTTTATTGTGACGTTTTCTTAAAAAAAAATTCAACTAAAGAGAGACGTATATAAGCAAATACTCGTTTTTGTTATTTTTTCAACAATTGTATACTTTTAAGCAAATGCTAGAGCAATAAGCCTGATACAGCAAGGAGCGTCATAATAAGAAGCATACTACCGCAGGGGGACTGAAACAACAAGGGACATGATACAGCAATGTGCAGGATAGAGCAAGAGGCGTCAGAGGTCAGGAGGCGTGATAGAGAAAGTGGCATGACAGAGCAAGGCAAACGATAGAGAAAGAAGTGTGGAAGAGCAAAGGACATAATATAGCAAGGGGCATTATCGAGAAAGGGGAATTATAGAGCAAGGGGCGTGATACAACAAGGGGCATGATAGAGCAAGGGGTATCATAGAGCAAGGGGCGTGTTAGAGACAGGGGTGTGATAGTGTCAGGGGCATGGTAGAGCAAGGGGCATGATATATTAAGGGCCATTATCGAGAAAGGGAACATGATAGAGCAAGGGGCGTGTAAGAGACAGGGGTGTGATAGAGTCAGGGGCATGATAGAGCACAAGGCATGATAAGGGGGAGAAGCGATGCAAAGTGGAGTAGTGTTAAGCGGAAAAGCTGTCGAGGGCAGCAAAAGAAAGGAATTAATACACCGAACAAGACTTTTATAATAGCTAAAACATGCTTTTTAGTCAATACAGAGACCTTTACGATATCGCAAAACTGTTATTTATGGATTTGAATTTAAGCTCAATTATGAATTCAATTGTCATCCATTTTAAAACGATCAAAAGTAACAAATCTTTTTCTTGGTCCAGATTACCTTAAGGCAGCCAGTGGTGCTCTGGTTTGAATTAACCCATTTATGCCTAGTGGACTCACCCATCCTTCTAAATTTGATCAATTTATTTCTAAAATTAGGGATGTCTAGTATATTTATTTCTATATTTAGAATATTTCGTACAGAAATTTCTTTAAGCAAACAGCGTAGACCCTGATTAGACGCCGTATCATGCGGCGTCTTATCTGGGTCTACGCTGTTTGCCAAGGCCTTTTTTCTAGACGTTAGGCATAAATGGGTTAAAATAAGAATCATATGGAATTAGGAAATGGAACTCATATCACAACAGATAGAGCATAGCAGACAGATCACGACTCCTAAATAATTGATAAAACAAGGAAGTGCCAAACTTTGCATTTGCATGCATTGTGTACATCCTTATGAAACAGCCAACTGATGAATTACTATCTCTGCAGATTGTTCTAATTACGTGTTCATACACATTTGTTCGAGATCCATGATTAGTTACGAATTGTGTATGTCCCGCAGATATATCATATGAACCTTGCTCTGGGAAAACTGGACTGTGTAAAGCGCCGTCCCAGATAAGCCGGTGCAGTCCACGCACAACTGGATTTTCGCTGAGAAGAACCTGATTTTAACATAATATTCCATAACAGCGGAAATTGTCGTTCGAGAATAGCCTGTGCTTTACGCGATTGCATTTAGCTCAGTTTTCCCAAAACGAGGCTAAAATGCGAAACGCGCAAAATACGAAGGGTCATACATTAGCGGAGAACACTAGGCATTCTCGCATATATGTGACAGCTGGAGTCTTCCTCTGGTTACACTCGTCATTTGTGTCGTGTTCTGAGAAAACTGGGCATAATGCTTGTGCGTAAATTGTCATTCCAGATTAGCCTGTGCAGTCCGCACAGGCTAATCAGGGACGACAATTTCCGCTTTTATGGAATTTTTCGTTTAAATGATGTCTCTTCATAGCGAAAATCCAGTTTAGGCGGAAAGTGTCGTCCCTGATTAGCCTGTGCGGACTGCACAGGCTGATCTGGGACGACACTTTACTCACATGGATTATGCCCAGTTTTCTCAGAACACGACACATGTTCACTTCACAATACTTCACCGACACTCAATATTAACTATTATATGAAAATGGCTTGACGTAACAGTTTTGAAATTAAAACGTCTTTCAAACTTTCCTTGACTTTCAAATATTTTCTGTCATCAAACACGCGCGTGTCTTAAGATATTGCCTTTTTTGCGCAAAAGGGCTTCATAAACTTATAGTTACGAAGTTATTCTTAGGATCTCATTCATGTAAAACTGCCATCTCAAATAAAACAAAAAGCAACAAACAAATGTGTGTGTGCTTCCAACGAAGACAAACACGAGAGGTGAGCAGAACAACATGAGAGGAGCAAAAAGCTGTACACCTTTACAATAACAATTAAGCACAAACACTACAATACTATTTTTCTCTGTTTCTCACAAATTTTCGTTTTATATGGTAAATCGCATCTTTACAGTTGTAAACTTAAACTTCGGATACAGGATTCTATTCGTCAACGACGAGTAAATATTATATACATGTTATTTGTGAAAAATATTACCCTTCAAAATGTTCTAAATAATAACAACAAGCCCAATTGCACACAACGCAATAAGCCTTTGTACACAACAACAGGGGGTATCGTCTGCGGGGCGTAAGTGGATATAGTACATAAACCACACAACTTTAACCCATTTATGCCTAGTGGACTATCCCATCCTTCTAAATTGGATTAATTTATTTCCAAAATTAGGGATGTCTAGTATATTTATTTCTATATTTAGAATATTTCTTACAGAAATTTCTTTCAGCAAACAGCGCAGACCCTGATTAGACGCCGCATTTTGCGGCGTCTCATCTGGGTCTACGCTGTTTGCCAAAGCCTTTTTTCTAGACGCTAGGCATAAATGGGTTAAACATATCTTTGTGTTTTCCTTTTTATTGCATGGAACATAACATTCTGCGTATCTCTTTAATATAATTTAAGAGTTTCAGTACTTTCTCACTACGACTTCAGTCCAATTTTCCTAATGAAATCATTATACATGTGTCAATTGGCCGGAAATTTCAGTTGAAGGTAAACTAATTAAGCAATACATAGTTTAATATAAAAGTATAATCTCGAATAAATAAACAAATACAACGTTTGCCACCATCTTGCTTTACGACTGTCCGTGTGGAGGTACATGTGGCAGTCTTGAATATTATTGAATCGCGCTCTAGGATAACGGGGCTTAATGCATGTGCGTTAAGTGTCCTCCCACATTAGCCTGTGCCGTCCGCAAAGGCTAATCAGGGACGAGACTTTGCGGGTTTCTGGTATTTTTTGTTTACAGGAAGTCTAAGCGAAAATCCTGTTTATGCGGTAAGTGTCGTTCCTGATTAGCCTGTGCAAACTGCAAATCTTGGACGACACTTTACGCACATGCCTTAAGGCCCGTTTTCTCAGAGCGAAGCTCAATTAAATCAGCCGTACATTTAATACAAAATTAAGGTTATCTCTCTTTGACCGCAGGCCTTCAACATGTTGCCTTCACATCATTACGATGTACTGGTGTTCTAAGGCCATGTTGTTTGTTCATTCGCCACAGGATATATTTCGCCACAATATGTTGGGTCAATAATAAATACTTAGTTGTTACTATGAACCAGATCGATCAAGTCAAGTCATGTATGTGGGTTGCGTTAATATAGCAATGTACGTGATTAAGTTATTGATATTTTTAGATATTAACATAGTTGTGGTTAGATCGATCCTGATGTTTGGTGCAGAGCCTTAACTCTTTGTTTGGGTTTTCATTTTGAGTTTAAGATCATATTTGCAATATTTGATCATTTTCACTAAATTAATTTTCATATATTGAGAACGATATGTCCTTTTTATAGTGGGAAATACCTTGTGTAAAGTAAAAAAGGTTAACGAAAAGAGTTTTGCCGACCTACCTTAATTTTACATTTGTAGATAGTCGTGGACAAAAAAACCCAACTTATTTCTTTGTTTTATCGCTGTAGTTTTATTTCCAACTCATGATTTGATATTTATGAAACGTATCAGTATCTGCTACAAATAATGCGAAATTAAAATGGGCCGCGCTCTTTGAAATGGGAGTTTAATTAATATGCGTAAAGTGTCGTCCCAGATTAGCATGTTAAGTCCGCACAGGCTAATCAGGGACGACACTTTTGGCCTAAACTGGATTTTTGTTAGGAAGAGACTTTCTTTAAACAAAAAATATCATCAAAGCGGAAAGTGTCGTCCCTGATTAGACTGTATGGACTGCACAGGCTAATCTGGGACGACAGTTTACATACATGCATTAAACCCACTTTTATCAGAGCGCGACTCATACGTATTTCACAAACATCTGCCTGGAGCTGACCGCAGGTGTGCACATTGCAAATGTCGATTTTATGACAGGAACATATGTGCAACCACCCTTTGGGTACACTCGTGATACATCGACTATCTCCGAAATGCTCCGCAATATGCAATAAATCGTCTGCTGAGCCTTTGAGTAATGTGTAGCCAGTAGCGGTTACATTACACTATAAAATGCCGGACGTCTATGAAAACGTTTTCGATTAGGAGTGCGCGTTTAGTATTACGATGGGAGCCAAATTTGTTCTTACTTTGCTTTCATTGGCGATCTGTTGGGCCATTATATCCCACGTTACTGCTGGTAAGTTTGCAATCAACTTTTTAATCATTCAATTTGACATGTTAACAGCAATGGTACTTGATTTGTTTATACAAATTTACTTTTAACATTTTATATCCTTTTTTTTATCATATTTAGAGCTTTTACAAATCTGATACTTTGAATTTATTTTAGGGAAATCTGCTCGTGAAAAAAGAGCTACTAGTACTGTTTTACCGAAAATAAAATTCAAATGCTTACAATACAGATGTTTTATACCATTATGAAGTTTGCGATATATTTTGTTCGATCATATTCTCTAAATAAGCTTTAAATTAACTAAAATTAAATAAAGGCAGAATGTTCAAGAGATATTTAGACTATTTATGCATGTCACATTCTTATTGAATTGGGAATCGTAAAAAAATAACGAAAACAGGTTATCCGACATACTTACCATATTTTTGGGCAATGTTAGTGGAATTTTGCCAAAAAAATATTATTGTCTCTCTCAATTATTATTTCAGACTCGTTCTATGAAAACATGGCTTATTGCATGTGCGTAAAGTGTCGTCCCATATTAGCCTGCGGAATCCGCACAGACTAATCAGGGACGACACTTTCCGACTAGAATACATTTTTGTTTAGAAGATACTTCCTGTGAACAAAAAATTATGTATAGGCGAAAAGTGTCGTCCCTGATTAGCCTGTGCGGAGTGCACAGGCTAACCTGGGACGACACTTACGCACATGCATTTAGTCCAATTTTCCCACAATGAGGCTCATATGGTCAACACGTTAATTTCAGATGACGATTCCCTCGGATACATATGGATGTTGGGCAGGCCGTTCGCGGGCCCCACCGAGGCACCGCCAGCCCCAGCTCCGGTTCAACCCAGCATTAAGAAAATCCACGTACGTTGCACATGTGTACGAGAACATGTACACATTGTATAGGGACGCTTTGATAGCTTAAGTACTGGGGAATTATAATTATGTTTAAGTGTAAACCATGTATATAAATTTAGAATGACCTCATATTTTCTTTCATTCAACGGACCAAAGGTTCGTACAAAATACATGTAGACTTTTATAGTGTCAAACATTTGGTGGTTGATTTTTGTTTGATTTTTGTTTGACTAAATAGACTCTTATAGTGTCAGACATATGGTTGATTTTTGTCTGACACAATAGACTCTTAAAGTATAAACATATGGTGGTTGATTTTTGTCTGACACAATATACTCTAAAAGTGTCAAACATATGGTGGTTGATTTTTGTCTGACAAAATAGACTTTCAAAGTGTAAAACATATGGTGGTTGAATTTTTGTCGGACAAAATAGACTTAAATAGTGTCAAACATATGGTGGTTGATTTTTGTCGGACAAAATAGACTTTTATAGTGTCAAACATATGGTGGTTGATTTTTGTCTGACAAAATAGACTTTTATAGTGTCAAACATATGGTGGTTGATTTTTGTCTGACAAAATAGACTCTTATAGTGTCAAACATATGGTGGTTGATTTTTGTCTGACAAAAAAAAAACACTCGCATAGTGTCAAACATATGGTGATTGATTTTTGTCTGACAAAATAGACTTTAATAGTGTCAAACATATGGTTGTTTATTTTTGTCTGAAAAAAACAAACTTTTATAGTGTCAAACATATGTTGGTTGATGTTTGTCTGACAAAATAGACTCTTATAGTGTCAAACATAATGTGACTTATTTTTGCCAGGCATGTAGCCGGGTTTAAAAGGTTCCGATAAGAGGACAATCCAGAACGACAAATCACATGCGCCATCACGAACACATGGGCTAAATAGATTGATGTGTCTTTGTGTGGTATTGTTGTGCTGGATTGTTTGTCGGTTTGAACTTCGCAACCACGTGCACATGAAAAACGACATTTGTCGTTTCGGAGGTATATTAGTCATTGTGGAATGTTGTCGTGATTCCCCCTTCAAGCCCACAAACACGCCAGAAAGGTATGGCATTACTAAGACGAAATACAGAAAATGCATTGTTTTAAATATTGTTTTATATTCAAAATCGAAATCGGCGTTTCATACAAATTTGCCTCGTTTATTTCATCCAGGTCGAGGTTCATCGTCGCGTGACGTTCCAACGGACCAGTACGAATGGGAAATAATGGCGGTCAAACCGGGCACATCGTGGCCTCAAAGCCGCAGTGAAATCAAATTGATATATTTCAGTGAAACCAATTAAATTTAATAAACGCAGGCATGTTTACCTGATTCATTTAACAGTCTAATACTATTATTATGTTATTATTTTGTTTTATTCTTTATGGATCATTAGACGGCTTGCGTGTTTGCGTTATTTGTTTATTTTATGTTTACTTAGCTGTGGGGGTAGATTTGACAGGTCTACTACTCATATACACGTACTCGTAAATAAAGGTGATGGACCTGTAAAAAACTTCGAAATACACACACACGCACGTTGATAGATCCTGCGTTCATATCACGAACTGCTATTGTGAACTCAATGGGGAAAACCTATGATGGTATAACATTACATACATTTTTGTTTTGTCCATTGCTATTGCTGTGCATGTTAGTTATACAACAAATACTATGAACTGTGAAATATAATAGGCTCACTCAATAACAGTAATACATGTCCTCGACAATTTTGATTTTTTTAAACTAATATCATATTTAAAAACAAACGAAATATGAACAATACACATATACATGCATTTTAAAAACATTCTTAAACGCGGACTTAATATGAGATGTCCGCACAGGCTAATCAGGGACGACACTTTCCGCCTTTATGGTATGTTAAGTTTAAAGGAAGTCTCTTCTAAACGGAAATTCAGTTTAGGCGGACAGTGTCGTCTCTGCATAGCCTGTGCGGTCCGCAAATGCATTTAGCCCTGTTTTCCCACAGCGCAGCTCAATATTTGGAAACGTCTGTTTAGACACTGTTGAATACAATTAAGAACTTATATAGTTCAATAGTTTATGTCTGGCTCATTGCATCTGCTTAACTAGTTAATGTGAATATCCGCATTTTAAAGCCCCAATCAACCCGAAGATAATTTACCGTAGACCTAGGTTGACCAAACATGGGTTTATATTTGTAGTGATAAACAAAAAGAGCATGGGGGGCAAAATTTTATCAATTATCATAAGATAGATTTAGCATGGCTCTCGTGAATATTACTTTTAAATCCGAAGCAGATTCTTAATTTCGATAATAAATTAAGATAAATGTTGCATTTGTGATACGGATATTCGAAGACATCCATGTTACTGGATAAAGTTACTCAGTGTTTGCTGTTTAGATCGAGAAGCAAATTCGGCTTAATTTGCTTTTTATATATTTGGAATAACACACATTTATTGAACGATGGTTGTGTACAATTGTTTGTCATAATTCTCAATGATAAATTCTGCAGCAAGTTAAACGTTTGTATACCAATACGACTTGACTTGAGCGTTATTGAATGGGTTATTTTGTTACTTTAACTACTATAACATATACCTACAGCGCAATCATAGAATAAAACAATATACAATAAATATTCGAGGGTTAAATTTATTTGAAATAATTCATGAAAAATTTATAGCAATACAGTCAAATAGAGTTACACGGTTAAAAAAATAATAATAAAAAGCTAATCTCGAACTCATGACATTTAGTTTACCGGCCTACATTCATCCACTGCACCATCACAGTGTGAGATAAATATTATGCCACTGTTTTAATGCATCACCTTGATGGAAGCAAATAGTTTTATTGATGTCCTCGAATTTCCTTGATTTCCTTACGGATAATATCGAATGATTGGCAAAAATTAAAGAGAGCCAGGTAAAATATATCGTTTAATAAATGTCAACCTTTGATCAAACAATCAACAGACGTTAATATATGTCTACTGATCAACTTACTTTCATTTTAAAGTTGTATCTTTTAAATGAAATTAAACGCCTTTTAACGTTTCTTTGAGTCCGAAAACAATGAACTATATAAACACACACATTCCTATAATCTTTTTCCGTTCTGTTCCATAAACAGCAGTTGAAATATCTGAACAAAAATAACATAGTTTGAGCCTGTCATTACAGTTTCACATTATTTTCATCGGTTCACGAGGAAGACAAAATAATAAATATAATAAAAAGCCGACGTTTTATAGTACCTTACTATATTTTAATCAATGGACGCATTTAACATAGATATTACTTAAAAAGTTTGAATTATAGTTCAAACAATGATTTGTTATCACAAATACACACAGAGTGTCACAAGAACTTAAGCCTTATACTCTAAATGCCTGTGTATTTAAATACCGCAAGTCAAATGACGCCCGAAACAGCTGATGCCATAACATAAAAGTAAAACACGTTTTATGATTGAAATACTTTTGGAATAGGCAAAATATCCAATTAAACAAACCAACTTAACCTTAGCAGCATAATGTCAGCTAGGCATGTTCCTGACTTAGTTGCTTTAAATGTAGCTTCACATATCTTCAATTGTCATGTCGGCATCTATACTCCCACACGACGTCGTCGCGACATTCATTTGAAGCGTGGTTTCAGTCACACCGCTTAGTGGCTCAACAACTTCTTCCACGGACGCATTTTCAGCCTTGATGCATATCGTCACCTTGGCGCAAGAACTCAGTAAGTGCATATATAATATATATGCACTTACAGAGTTCTTGCGCCAAGGTGACGATATTTTCGACGCCAAATCTCCGCTCGTTTTCTCGGACGCCATCCTTGCCTCTATCTGGTTTCGATTTAAACCATTTTGAGAGGAGCTTTTGAGGTTCGTTTCTGAATCGCGGATGCTAAGAGTTGGTGCCGACATTGTTCTTCCGCTGCCCGTTGCCGTTTTCAGGAATCCACGAATTACGTCATGTGTTGACGTCACGCTCGCGGTTTATGTGCAGACGTCTTTCTCCAGGTTTTCCCATGACCTGGTTTTCTTTCTGTTCAGCGATGGTTGTTCGGCCTGACTGATCTCCGAAAGGCGGTTTATTGACCACGTCGAACGCCGCGTGTCGTCCGCCTTCCCACTGACGTCATCGTCTTCTAAGCTTACGTTGCAGTCATCGTCGCGTGCGTCTTCGTTGACGTAAACGACATTAAATGAAGGCCGACGTGCGTAGGTAGTCATGAAATGCGTTTTATAGCGGAGGTTCTGACGTGGTCAGAGATCGATTTTCGTCATCGGATTCTACGACACAATTGCTGACGTCATCATCTCCCTTTGTCGTGTGATTTAATTGATGTTAAATTGCATCTTTTGTTGTCTCCATAATATTTGGATTGTTCTCGATAATTATTTGTTTCAGCTTCAGTTTAAAGTTCTGCAGTAAACGAAGCAGCAACTGAAATTAAAATTGCTCTTTTTAGATTTTATTCTTATGTTCAATCTAATTTGTAAGTTTTACAATATTAAGGAAAAAATCAGTGATTGATGAAATGATAACCTTTCCGCTGAAATCAGTGATTCCCGTGCACTCCATATCGAGCGTCTCGAGGTGCGTCGCTTCGGGCAACGCCGTAACTAGGCTCGCCGCGCATGCGTCACCGATAACGTTGAAGTCCACGTGCAGAGTTCGGAGGCTCGAGCCAGAAGCCAACGACATCGCGAGCCGTCTCCAGCCATCGCACGTGATCCGCGTGTTGTGACTGAGAATCAGCTAACGTAGACCAGGACCCAATATAAAAAAATATGCTTTTTTTTACTACACTCAGAAGATGAGATTTACCTATCTGCTAAGCTGAGTATTGATAATGTCGGTCGGCTACAAACAATCTCAAATCCCTGATATTATACGCACATTACTCCGCAAACTGAGGGTTAAATCGGACTCAAAACTAAAAAAGTCAGTATGAGCAACAAATTGAGCTCGATGGTCAAAACTTCGGAAAAACACAAAATTGAATAAGAATATTCACTTAAGTTTGTTCGTGATACTAGGCCCTTGAGTAAGACACACACGTAGTATAAGACGCATTACAGTAAGTGTTGCGACTCAGCTGAAGGTAAAACTTTAGGAAAAAATATATATACATTGACAATTTTACTTAAACTCCTTTTTATATTTTATGATAATTATGGTTAAAATACTTTTTAAATTTTCGATATGTTTTAATGATTTTAAGATCTTGAAAAAAAGATATAGGTATTGACACGACTGGTCATTCTCGAAAATTTGTATTCAACGAGTTCAGGATGATAATTACGATGAAGATTCTGATAATTTTGAAAACGATGATTGTTATTTTGCTTACACACGCGACAATTATTACTAGAAATGGTTTTGCAGATGCCGACGCGTATCCCACGCCGCATAGATGTTATATTTAAAGGCAATTTTGGGTGGGCAAGGCCTATGTTTGTGGGGCCCCGGGTAGGGTAATGTAGACATGGATGGTCGAGATAGGCCATGTTGTCATAAAAGATGTTCAGTATTAATTTGAAGTAAATTGGTGAATAAATGAAGAAGTTATGCAAAATAAATAAATGGGTAGAACAAAATTTGAGTAAGAAAAAAAAATATGGGTACGAAAAAATAATTGGGTACGAACACAAATTTGGGTAGGACAAATTTTGGGTAGGAAAAGCTATTTGGGTACGAAAAAAAAGGGGGTAAGAAAAAAAAAATTGGAAGGAAAAAATTTGGGTAGGAAAAAGAAATGGGGGTAGGAAAAAAAATGTGGGTAGGAAAAAAATGTGGGTAGGAAAAAAAAAATTGGGTACGAAAAAAAATTTTGGTACGAAAAAAAATTTGGATGCGAAAACAAAATTGGGTACGAACAAATTTGGGTACGAAAAACAATTTGGGTACGAAAAAAAAATTGGGTACGAAAAAAAAAAATTGCGTGCGAAAAAAATTGGGAACGAAAAAAATTGGGTACGAAAAAAATTTTGGGTGGGAAAACAAATTTTGGTACGAAAAAAAAATTGGATACGAAACAAAATTGGGTACGAAAAAAAATAATTGGGGGTAATTCCAAATAGTGCACTGTCGCACATATGCTCATAGCTACCATGTGTGTAAGTTTCAAGGTTCTAGTGCTAATAGTGTAGGAGGAGATAGTGGCCAGGTTGTACTATAGTCATATAAGGAAAACTGCCCCGCCCCCATTACTTTTGACTCAGGGGTCAGATCGAAATTCCAAATAGAGCACCGTTGAACTGTTGCTCATAGCTACCATGTATGTAAGTTTCAAGGTTCTAGTGCTAATAGTGTAGGAGGAGATAGTGGCCAGGACGGACGGACAGACAGCGGAGATCAATACAATATCCCCACGCTTTTAAAGCGTGGGGATAATGATCATTTTTAAAAAGAAAACAATGTCTTTGTAATAGACGCATCCAACGGCGAGAACATCGCAACATAATGCACTCGTACGTAACTATACCCACTGATGTGGCTTATAACCATAGCAGTAGTAGTAGTAGTAGTAGTAGTAGTAGTAGTAGTAGTAGCAGTAGCAGTAGCAGTAGCAGTAGCAGTAGCAGTAGTAGTAGTAGTAGTAGTAGTAGTAGTAGTAGTAGTAGTAGCTGTAGCAGAAGCAGTAGTAGCATTAGTAGCATTAGTAGCATTAGTAGCAGTAGTAGCAGTAGTAGCAGTAGGAGTAGTGGTAGCAGTAGTAGCAGTAGTAGCAGTAGTAGCAGTAGTAGTAGTAGTAGTAGTAGTAGTAGTAGTAGTAGTAGTAGTAGTAGTAGTAGTAGTAGTAGTAGTAGTAGTAGTAGAAGAAGAAGTAGTAGTAGTAGTAGTAGTAGTAGTAGTAGTAGTAGTAGTAGTAGTAGTAGTAGTAGTAGTAGTAGTAGTAGTAGTAGTAGTAGTAGTAGTAGTAGTAGTA
>VMBQ01003153.1:65456-96410 GCA_007657795.1 Dreissena rostriformis
ATATATGAGACTATTTAAATCTCTCAATTATCTTTGTGAAAACTATAATTGTTTGACTAAAAAGTTAGTCAACATGCTTGTTACTTACAACACTGATTTCTATTTGCTCATCGAGAAGTTTAATAATATATATTCCTGATAGATAGACGGGGCACTATTAGAAAAGAAATTTACGTTGATAGCAATTTATTTTAAGCATATTATCTAGAATGTGCCACCCTATAAAGGCTTCTGGAAAGAGTTTTCAAAAGGTGCATTGTTTTTTAAATACTTATACGATTTTCACATTTTAGTAAATTCTTCTTCATTGCAGGTAACTATACAATTGAGACAATATTATATTCTTGTCATTGCCCATCGAAGGATATCTTATTTCCAAACTAATGTTTAGTCATTAATGTTTACAATTGTAGTACGGTAGTAAAAGACCCATTACAAAGTACACCGCAGCACGACAACCCTCGGGCGATGTTTGACCGACTGACACATCTATCAACGCGAAACGTGTCTTCAGTGCACTGTGCCAATTGAAAAAAACATATTACATATTAAATATGATATCAATTATATTTATAATGTTATTATTAAATTTATTATATCTGTAATCTTGTATTTTGTGCAACATTCGCAAAAAAGTAAGGTATACTCAGAGACATTACTGATCAACCCATTCACGTAAATGTAAACCTTAAAGGGACGGCTTAAAAAATTCTCAGATTCCAAAAAGTATGTATTTATATACGTTTAATTCACACGAACAAATTTACATTTTTAGTGAGGAAAATTGTATAACGAATCGAAAACTATATGATATAAAATATATAACACGATTTTCATCAGCAATTTTTAAATATTAATTATCTTAAAATCATCTTAAAAGCATAAATAATACACAATTAAGTAAGGTCTAGATAAGAAATGAACCAGTGGTAGGGCGGTAATTTGTGCTCCTGGGCGAACCGTGTCCAAATCAAACTGAAGACCAACAAATAACTTATTTTACTTTATGTATTATAATAACGTTTTAAGATTATTAATGCTATTTAAGTTTTAACAAATCCTTAAAAGACCATATTACAGACAAGCAAAGTCCTTTTGAGACGAATATCCATATTAATTTACTTGGTATTTTTAATCCTTAAAAAATCAACTGTAAAAAAAACACTAGAAAGTACCAAATGCATAATCTGCCCTACCATTATGTTAGTGTTGTACATTTGTATGCTCCACATATATATTTATATGGGGAGCATATAGTTGCCAGTTTGTCCTTACGTCACACATTTTATTAGTTCCTCATAGCGCCTTCAATATTTACCGATCTCTTACATTTTTGACATGTAGGTACCTTGCATAGACCTCTACCTTTTGATGAGGTTCGAGGTCACTGGGTTCAAGGTAAAGGTCACCGAGGCTAATAATAGATTTTCTCAATGTAACATTGTTTTCTCCCACACAATTAACCCATACATCGACAAAGCATCATCGGGGAGCATCCATCAGTTTTACTGATATCCTTGTTATCGAGTGCACCGAAAGCATGTGAGTTTGGTTGGTGGTCACCATACCGGACGGGCGGGGTTCCTCCGGGTACTCCAGCTTCCCATCCACAACACGCCACCACACCAAAATTAACAATCTTTCAAAATCAACGAAGTAACTGGACATTTCAGCTTCCATGAAAACAATATCTCCCATTTTATCGTGGGTCTGGTGAGTTAGTGAGGTAATAATGCTAGGACACACTCCAGGTCCACACATAATGCGGCGTGGAAGGACCACATAAACCTCGAAGTACATACACAATTTCCCATATAGCCATCGCCCCCAGAAGACTTTTTAGTTGGATTAGGGGTGAAATATACGATTGCGAGATACACTAGGACATGCACTGTTCAAGATACGGCCGTGGGTATGAAGCACACTGTACACTGTACCTTGGTTTAACGTCTCACGGGGAAAACGACTAAGTACGTAATGATTCATTGGGGGATCGAATCTGTGTATATTGAATTCTGGATCCAGTTTGTTGCAACTAGACCACGGATCCATTTCATAAGAAACTAATTTTCTATGTATCATATTATGCAAGTGTCCGGTCTGGAATAAAGCAGAAAAGGTTTATCATCTGCACTGATGTTCATAAAAATGGAATTAAAAAAATACTATATTGATAATCTGTCCACATATGTATTATTTTACATGTGACGGATGTGTTTACCGCTTGGAAGAGGTTGGTGCTCTTCTAGCCGGCGTTTTTTTTATTAGTGTAGTGTAACCCTTTCTTTCGACCGGTTTTCTTCTCAAGCGTCGAGATGATGTAGATCGTGCGAGAAAACGCGAGGAAACAATAGCGTTAATTAAAAACAAAGCGAAAACGATATTTATACAGCTGAAATGCAACAACCGCAGCGATTTCCGACACAGGGACAACCGATGAGACCCTACCCTCAGGCTGGATATTCTCCCGTACGTTTTGTTTTTGTAAATTGTTTGAGTTTTGAGAATTTCATACGTAGAACTTGGGTTCGTGCTCAGTATTGTTCGTACCTACCTGGAAATAACTATTGAAATACTTATGCGAGGTCGGTACACACCCGGACATTCAGCATTTGAGGGCACTTGTAATTGATTTGTAAGTTGTGTGTGTTTTTTTGCATAGAAATTAAAGGAACAGCCTTCTTTAAGTTTAAAACGTTATTTTCATAGCGCTTTAAATTTGGTCGAATGGAAGTAATGTTTTGGCTCGTTTCACTTTTTTCTTCGGTAACCCTATGACCGTGCACTCCGAGCCTTTCGGACCGCGTCGTTTAATATTCGGAGGTAATTGAATTGCTCTCAAGGGATCAATGTTTATAGACTCAGATTGAACTGGTATTGCTTGTTCAGTTTCCATTTCGTGCGAATCATCGTCCAACTCAGTCTCACCTACATGAGTTCCAGTGGCAGATTCATCTGTCTGAATGACCACTTGTTCTGCCTCGTTAATGTCACCTAAATGATCACCTGGTCGCCATTTTTCCAGGCCTGCAGTAAAGTGTTCAGTTGTTCCAATCGTACGTCAAACATGGCGCGAGTTTCCTCGGCGGCACGCGATGCCAGTCGCTGGGTAACATGTAAGGCGGCCCTGTAGCGCTGTTGTTGTGATGTTGGTTTCTGTGTATTCTCTTGCCGCACATTACTAACAGAATGTTCAGTGTGTACAATATTGAGAGAGTTCAAGTAGTGCTTTCGCGTCCATCGTCTTTGAATTAGCGTCTCATCACAAATTGAAAGTTCAAGCTTTGATCTTATCGCGAATATATGTCGACACGGCAACATGTACTGACCTTTGAATGTGCACGAACACAAGTCTGCCGTTGCTATTATCGTGGTGTTCGCCACCCGAAAAGATTCATTCGCAAGTGCATTTATTTCGACACAGGTGTCTTTTAGTGTCACCACTTTGCCTGTTTTTGACATAACAGTTTTCTGGATCATTTTTTTGTTTGCCTTAACCCGTAACATTGAAGAAATATTTTCCTTTTCCGTGGAATCTAAACAACGTTGCTGGAACATATTACGGAATGACGTTTCATTTATGTCATGATTGTGTATCTCATTAACATACTTCACTTCGAGACTCTGACCATCTGCCGATGCGTGTAGTCTTATTTCAGCCTTACAGCCCATTTGGAATGTGCTGAAAAGAACATTGTACTATTTTACTTTACTAGATCTTGATTACAACGTCCCCAATTCAGTAAAACAATATGACATTTCCCACCTATTTGTGTCATGGTGATAAACAGAGAAAACTATGCATTATACTAGTGTCTATTGAATCAGCAATTAATACAAATAATTAAAGTTATAATATGAAATTTCTCCAAATCAGCAATTCCTCCAAATACTTCAATTGAATTTGAAATGATAAATTTCGAGGCAGAGCATTTTATTTAACAAGTATAATACATTCAGTATTGAAAGACAGAAAGGTAATAAATTTTGTCTTATCATAAGATTAAAAAAAAAATAACCAGTACAAAACAAAAACAGAGATCTTACGTTTGCACAGAAGTGTAACAAAAGATGTTGGTGCACTAAATGCTAATTATAACAATGTGTAAATGATAACTTCCATATTAGCATTTCTATGCTCGTCCAAGAACCAAACTTAAAATGCTCCCATCTGCGAGACGACAACGCTTTCACTATGTACAGAAGCAGTAATAGATTAAACTATATACCATAACCGGTGTTCCTCGGTTATTATCGCTGACCTGAACCATGTAAACAAACGAGTCCTTCCGAGCAGATAAATTGCATTTGATTTAAAATTAAGGTAAATACTTTGTTGTTATTGATCTTACATACGTGTGGAACAATTTAACTATGAAAAAGGGCATATAATATGTGAAAACGGGAGGTCCGTACCTGTAGCCAAAACCCAGTGGTTTTGGCTAGAAGTCTGGATCCGTACCCCTAGAACGAGATTCTAGAGGTACGGATCCGTACCTGTAGTCACTTCCTTAAAAAAATGAAGCATCCTGCAATTTCTATTAACAGTAAATAAAAAAATCAGACAACAATTTAACATGGCTGACACAAATCAATGCATAGTGTCTTTTATGAGCATGATTTTTTTCTTTTTTTAAATTCACTGATGGGAACAATGTTTCAAGCTATTCTTAAACGCATTTTGCCCAAATCAGACCACCATCTTTTAAAATTGACTTGCCCGGGCTTAAATCTACTCGCCCTGAGCTAACAGGCTATCACTAATTTCTATCCCTGCTCAAATTGATCTGCGTTGTGGGCACTAACCTCTGACATTAAACAATCTTGTGTAGGGTTGAAAAATCTGATTGCAGTTACAGCCTTTGATCAGGCCTCACACCATTGTTGACCATTTGAGCTATTTGAAAAATATACAATCGAAAATTTTGCTTAAAAAATCTTGTAAACTGTTTTTAGCAAATGTCCACCATTTAAACCTGGACTTGTTATATTAAAACCTGGACTGGTTTTCAATTTGTTTCATTACTAGCATTAGCAATTTTTATAGTATGCTTAAACTGGTCTGCACTAGAATATGAGACTTTGGATGACCTTCTTGATTTTTAAGTGCACTTGCTGGTTGGGACAATCAATATTTAGCTTGATTGCATCTTGAGATAATGTTGTTGAATAAAATGGCTGGAGCTTTCAGGTAATAAGGTGGTGTAGACAAACTATGTATCATAACCAAAGCGCTGAAGGCACTGAAGTTGTTCGCTATTGCATAATCTTAGACTCAACTTAGTTTTCAAAATTATGTTATAGCTTTTTATATCGCAAGTTTGAAATGAACACAACCCATTCAAATTTTTAGAGTGTGTCTTAAAGCACAGGTCAAGATGTGTGCACTGTTTATCCTCATATTAATGTTATAGAGATAACTTAGACACACAAAATGTGTGCATTGCACAGGCTAATCAGTGTGCACAGGCTAATCTTATTTGACACGCATTAAGCCTTGTTTTCCCTGAAAGCAGCCAATATGTACAGATTTCAATGATAAACTCTCCAATGTTGTCACGTTTTCATGTTGTTGCCGTGTCCTTTATTTTAATTAAAAACTGCATGAATATGGGTGTTTTAAGACACTGAAAGATGTATAGGGCAAACTAACGTTATACTAACTAAAAAATGTTTTAAAATAAAGAATATCAGTCAATGCCATTGGCCTGATTTAGAAAGGGCAGGGTGGAACAATAATCCCCTTCAAAAACACAAAACAAGGTTGTGTCAAAATTATACAAATCCAACACAGTCATAATGAATCTATGTCAAATTTATACAAAGTTATCACATATTTTAAAAGAAAACAGTCACATGACTGTAGAAAATAAGTGGGTGTTTGCTGCTCTCCCTCCCCAAATGACCTAGATCTTGTCAGTTATCTGGCAGTCTAGTACATATTTGGCAAGGGCAGAGAAGACCGGGCTCCTTGCTGCTCCCTTGGGATCTAGCATCGGAAAGGTTATAAACTAGTCTATGGGAGTGCAATGCAGCTTGGAGCTGGTCTCTCTGCGCCTGATAGTTTTGGCAATGTAGCAGCATGTGGGGTGCAGTGAGGGGTTCTAGGCGGTGCCAATAACAAGCGATTTAATGCGCATTTAGTGCACTTTTTTCAAGAAGTGAAAAGAAGGGTTTTTGTTCAATGAACAGTGTGTATTAACCATGTCTTCTTTTATTTAACAAGATACAATGTAGTGCTTTATTATGTTTATTATTCAATAAACATATATTTACTTTTATTGACCAATCTTCTTGAAACTTTGGTTGGAATTTTTGTCTCGAATGTATTTCAGCCAAGTTGACAACTGGGTCATTTGGAGTACTGCATAGTTTTGAGGTGTGTACTTAAGGTTTCTTGAAATCAGCACCTTTTAATAATGATGGATTTGAAGATTTTAATTATTGGGTAAAATATTTATAGGCAAGATGGTTTTAATATTAAAAAAAAATGCTAAATATATTTATGTTATGTCTTCAAGGGAAGGGACTTGTTTACAGTTTTGCAGGCCTGAAATATTTGAACAGCTGGAACGACACTTTACGCACATGCATAAAGTCCATTTTTCTCAGTGCAAGGCTCACTTGTTTTTGTACTGTTTGTTACAAAGCTCTAGTTGAAATAACAACTCTGATAGAATTTTACATTTTAATAAAAGTGATAACAATTTCATTTACATTATGAACATCAGCTCACTTGTTTTTGTACTGTTTGTTACAAAGCTCTAGTTGAAATAACAACACTGATTGAATTTTACATTTTAATAACAGTGATAACAATTACATTTACATAATAAACATCAGCTCATTTGTTTTTGTACTGTTTGTTACAAAGCTCTAGTTGAAATAACAACACTGATTGAATTTTACATTTGAATAACAGTGTTAACAATTGCATTTACATAATGAACATCAGCTCACTTGTTTTTGTACTGTTTGTTACAAAGCTCTAGTTGAAATAACAACACTGATTGAATTTTACATTTGAATAACAGTGATAACAATTTCATTTACATAATATACATCGTTTGCATGTTCGTAACAATGTCAAGGTTCTATGCCACAGATGTACTCAATGGTGACAGCAAGCATTTAAAAAGTCGTATATACATGTCTCATGTACAGTTTTTGTCACTGTGGGCATTATCAAGTTGATCCCTTTCTTCAACACCTGATGGTATGTGAAAATGTGACTGCATGTGAAAATGTGATGATTGTACCTGAAAAATGTGATGATGTAATGTGAAAATGTGATGATGGTATGTGAAAATGTGATTATGGTATTTTAAAAATGTGATTATGTTATGTGAAACTGTGATGAGGGTATTTGGAAAATGTCATTTTGATGATTTTGATGCTACTGCTGCTGCTGCTGATGATGATATTTGTACACAAGGAACCAGCCCTGTGCATAATGGACTGCAGAGTTTTGCCACAAGATGGCATCAGCCTGTGCAGACTGTGTTTTAAGGATATGCTGCAGAACCGTCAACATTTGGTCTTGTTTGTGGCCTGCACACGCTAATCTGAACAATACTTTATGCATTATGCTTGTAAACCAGTTTCCTCAGAGCGAGGCTCATTGTTGTTATAAAAAGGTCATTCAATCACAGATTTGTGGTCTAATTTGACGGGTAATTGTTGTAGGGAGATACTTTCATAGGTTCATTGTTGTTATAAAAAGGTCATTCAATCACAGATTTGTGGTCTAATTTGACGGGTAATTGCCGAAGGGAGATACTTAGGTTCATCGCCGCATCACCTCCAAGGGAAAATAGTTAGGACGCAGGTTAAATTTCACTTGTCCGGTCAAATCCGGTTCAAACTTTGGTGGAAGTCTCAGGGTGTACCTCTTCAGTAAAGAGGCGAAACAGATCAGCAGAACGTCTTGTGCCATGTGCTGACCCAGGCATGGACGCTTCCCGCGGGCAAATGGAATGAATGGCATCTTGTTGAAGATGTGTTGAGTGGGAAGTAAATGACCTTGAATGAAAACAAACGACCCAATTTTCCTGATGAACAAATCGATGCTTTAATTGAAATCAAAAGAACAAATGCAAAAAAAATCAATACAATGTGTAGAAAATATTATACAGAAGCAAGAAACCAATTAATTAATGAGCATAAAAAGCGGGTCTGCAAATCAACAAACAAGTCGAAAGCTTATTATTAGGTAAATATTTACAGAAATGGAAATGTTTAGAAACTTCAATTTACCATTACTTTAATTAAAACTGATCAAAACAGGATTTTAGGAGATCTTTAAGTACAAACACGTATATACATGTATATCGAAACTTTTCAGTTTTTCTTTGAGTTCAATGTTTGGTTTGGGATGCTACCTTTATTGTCAAGGAATCGCTCCGGTTTCAACTGGAAAGGCTCCGGCCAGTGGGTCTCGTCATGATGAACGTGCCACTGGTTTGGCATGATCACTGTTCCTGCAAGCATAAAGTGTTTATGTGAGCCTTGTTCTGGAAAAATCAGGAATAATGAATCGTAAAGTGTCGTCCCTGATTTTCTGCTTGTACAGTATTTTTCGTGTAAAGGAAGTCTAGTCTTTGTTAAAGGAAGTCTAGTCTTTGCAAAAATCCAGTTTAGTTTGCACAGGCTTATCTGTGACAACTGAACTACACACATGTGTTAAGCGCAGATTTCACAGAACTTGGCTAATATACATTCAAATTTGGTTTTGTGCATGTCACTAATTATTGTTGTTTTTCGCAAATCCAGTATAAGATTGTTGTACGATTATGATTTGGAAAAAAAGGAATACAATTTTTCACATCAACAGGAGAGAAATTATATTCCATTGCCTTATACAATGCATACAAGACTGAACATTAAATTAAAGCTGGGGTTACCACATTGCAATAGTCCATGGAAAACATTAAGGGGTCTACCTTGCTACTTTTAGATGGACAAAATAATCCAATTTGCTTTCATCTCTATTATTATTCTTTCATAGAATTTTAAATGTAAATTGTATGATACGATAAATAACAAGTTCATTTAATTCTTCTTATTTTTTTTTACAAAAAAATGAATCATCCACTGTGTTATAATACATTCTTAATGTTGTATACTAGAGTTTGTTCCCTTGGATTAAGTATTGTATACTAGAGTTTGTTCCCTTGGATTGAGTATTGTATACTAGAGTTTGTTCCCTTGGATTGAGTGTTGTATACCGGGTATAAGTGTTTGTTTCCTTGGATTGAGTGTTGTATACTAGAATTTTTTCCCTTGGATTGAGTGCTTGCATTGACTTTAATGATCAGAATTGGCTTTCCTTTTTGATTGATTGTTATTATTGCTTAGCCTAGAGTTTTCTCCCATAGATTGTTTGGCTTGATACATTATTTGTATGCCCCCATTAGGGTGGCATATAGTGATTGCACTGTCTGTCGGTCCGTCTGTCTGACTGTCTGTCCTTCTGAAATTCTGTCACACTTGCGTTTAGGTTTCGAAAAACGGTCATAACATTTGCAATATTGATCATAGCAACTTGATACATGTATTTGGCATGCATGTGTATCTCATGGAGCTGCACATTTTGAGTGGTGAAAGGTCAAGGTCATCCTCGAAGGTCAAAGGTAAAAAATAAAATAAAAAAATTCAAAGGGTCGCAGTAGGGGGCATTGTGTTTCTGACAAACACATCTCTTGTTTACTTATGGACTTCTTGCCCTTTGAATCGTTTGCATGTGAATACTATTGCAGTTGTATTTGAGATGTATTAAATGTAAATGTTATGTAAGTTCCAAAGTTTTCAATGTGCAGACAGAAAGGCTTATCATGTGAAGAAGTAGAAATTACCATTTCAGCAATGTTTGCTCAACCTTGTTATTTCAATACTGTATAATCATATATATTTGTCGGCATGACATTTTTGTGGTTTTTCAATGAATGACTTTTTAGTGGACACGAATAATATGATTTTACAATATTTCTTGAACAGAAGACAGATACGCTTCCATAGAAAATCCCAAATTTTTGTTCTTATTGGTCAGTGGGCCTCTGCTACCTTCTGTCCAAGTAGCTGATGATGCTTGCTACCCACTCAGATTAACTCAATGGCCCTTACTCAATATGTGCGTACCTGTGGGGACCCTGTAGCCGCCAATCTCTATGTCTCTGGTGGCCTGGCGTGGAAGTCCCACCGTGATTGGAGTCACGAGGCGCAGACACTCCAGGATTGTGGCCCCTGAAGAGATGCAAAATGAAATGAAGAGAGCCGTGTTCTTGGAAAACTGGTCTAACTGCATGTGCGCAGTGTCGTCCCAGATTTTCTTGCGCATAGGTTAATCAGGGACAAAACTTTCCGCTTTGAAGGTGTTTTTCGTTTAAAGGTAGACATTTCATCGCCAAAAACATGTCTAGGTGGAAATTGTCGTCCCTGATTATCCCCTGAGGACTGCAAAGGCTTATCTGGGACAAAACTTAATGCACATACATGTACATGAAGCCCAGTATTACAAGAGTGAGGCGCAATTTATAAAAAATACCTAAGATAATACCTTACATCAGCTGGGTTTATTGAACCTTCTCAAGATTATCGTTCTGTAAGTGGCTATACTTGGTTCAATCATGGTTTTCATAGGGCATCAGAGTTATGGGCCTTGGTTAAATCAATGTTTTCATCTGAGTTATGGCCTTTGGTCAGTGACTGTTCTACGGTGAGTGCGGTTAATTGCTACATGGAGCTTACATGGTGGGTAGTGAAGGTCCCGTAGAGTTAAATGCTTTGGTCAGTGTTCTGTATTGAGTGCAGTTTATTGACACATGGAGCTTACTTGTGTAGTGAAGGTCCCGTAGAGTTAAGGGCCTTGGTCAGTAACTCTTTTACGGCGAGTGGGCTTACTTGTGTAGTGGAGGTCCTGTTTCCACTGTAGAATGTCAGTGTCGGGGTCTGTGATGACCGTGTCGACCTCGTCCTGTATCCGACACTGAACGTCAGGGTTGAGGGAGAGGTGCAGAATTATCCACAGTGTCATGTCCACAGTTGTGTCACAGCCTGACATAGAAAAATGGGGCTTAATGCATGTGCGTTTAGTGTCGACGCAGATTATATAAGCCTGTGCAGTTCAGGGACTACACTTTTTGCCAAAAAAGAATTTTATATAGAAGAGACTTTCTTTATCAGAAAAATACCATACAAGTGGAAAGTGTTGTCCCTAATAAGCCTGTGCAGACGAACAAGCGTTAAGCCATGTTTTCCCAGCAATGCAGGGTCATTTTCGATATTTTAAGCATAAAATCAACAACACTAATTTTCTAATTTAAGTCATAACAACGTTATTTTTCCTCCAATGGGTGAAAAAACAAACATTGGGCGGGCAATATATGTGATTTACATTATATAAGTAACACACATTCAAAATTAAATTCATACCACTTATAATTTATATTTGAGCTACTGACGATCCTTTGAAAATGAAAAAAAAAATATATTTTTTTGTTTGTTTTTTTGTTGGGGAGGGGGGGTGTAGGTAAAATTTTGGGAATGGGGCAGTTAGAGGGCCCGGAATATGAAAAAAAAAAAAAAACTGCTGCCAATATTGAACAACAATATTGAAGTGGCACAGTTTATCCAAAGTGTGTTTGCACTTAAAAATAGAATTGGGTCAATGTTACGGTTCTGCTAGGTATGAAATTAGAACAACTCTTCCATCTTGTGCTGAATTTACATACCAGGATACCTGTTTGTGATAAAATATGAATTTCGAGGCAGAAAAGAACATCCTTGTTGTGGTAATACAGTTTGTGGGTTATCTTAAACGGAACGTAAACATGTGCTGCGACAGTGACACCGATAACATAGAGGAATGTGACCTAATGGAGATAATATCATAGTGCAATGTGACCTACTGCAGTGGTAGTTTTGACAGAATTTGGCACCAAAATTCAACCCCATTCTAAATGTCAAAAAATATATGTTTTGACCAAATGACAGAGTAAACTTCCCGATAAAGGTTTTCAAATCATTTATTTTATTACTTCAATTTTTTAATAAATCACACATTAAATTCATCTCCCTAGCCAGCTCTATAAGATGAACTTAAGTTAGTATAATATTAAAAACACTTAGTTTCAATTTAAAGTATTTGTAAGCAATTGTTTTTTGTTTTTTTAATCCCAAATTTTGTCAAAACGACATTATTTTTCCAATTCCAACAGGCTCCGGCCCCAAAACGGTGAAAAAACACTGTACTGGGGAGAAAGTAACACTGATAACATAGGGCAAGATAAAATAATGTGACCTACTGGCAAGAAAGACGGCCCAGGCCGACATGAACATGTTGTGCCTGGTGACACTGGTGTCTTCGGGTTGGCACTCTGTCTCGAAGGCTACGATGGCTTCCATCAAGTTAGATATGCCACCTGAGAAACTCAGACTGTGCTCGTTGTATTGGTTCTCCAGCAGGTCATTTCTCTCCTGCATAGAAACAGGCAGAAATGAGCCTCGCTCTGGGAAAACAAGGTTTTAAGGTATGTGTATTAAGTTTCATCCCAGATTAGCTTATGTAGTCGGCACAGGGGCTTATCTGGGATGACACTTCTTGCTACTTTGGTATTTTTTTTGTTTCAAGGAAGTCTCTTCTTAGAGAAAATCCAGTTTAGGTGGAAAGTGTCATCCATGATTAGCCTGTGTGGACTGCACAGGCTCATCTGGGACGACAAGTTAAGCACATGCATTTACTCTTACAGTGCTGGAACCGGATTTTGAAGGCCTTTGCAAACAGTTTGGATCCTGATGAGAAGCCACAGAACGTGGCGTCTCATCAGGATCCAAACTGTTTGCTGTTCTGATAGTATTTTTTGAAAAAAAAATAAAAAAAAATGCTAATTTTAGAAATTCAGCAGACAATATTTTAGCAGACGACAAATTTCCCAGCATTGCAAAGGGTTAAATCCCAATGTCTAAGAGCAAGATTCGTGTGAAAATCATGTAATTTGTTTGACACTCTGACGCGGGCTTGTTGTTTAAAAGTATGTACATGGGGCCATTATGTATTTTTTTATAGCCTTCAAATAAAGCATAATATAAGCCTCAAATAAATTGATGACTTGAATGTATTTAGAAAGCAAAACCACTTAATTAGCTTGATATTGTAAAGTTTACCCAGAACGAGGCTCATAAGCCAGGGCCAAAACAACCTTTTGGGGGAAGGGGCCTCAGCTTTTTTGTAGGGGAAAAATAACGCGTTTTTTTCTTATTTGGGGAAAATAAGACATTTGTATTTCATTTGGATAATGGAGTTGACTGTACAGACCCGTCCCCAAAATGAACCGGACCCGTCCCAATTTTTTCAATTTTTTTTACCCCTAAATTGGAAATTTTTGAGTTCCATTTGGGGAAAAAAAGTGGTAACTTTGGTATAGGAAGCGGCCGATATTCGGCTTCTTCAAAGAAGGGTTTTATGGCCCTGTAAGCACATACCTTCAAACACGCTTCAAATCTGGCCTTCATCGGTAGAGGCAGGTTCCAGAGTGCTGGTACGAGGTTGTACACGTTTGTGGGACTCAGTAGCCCCAGTATCATGTTGTGATACCTGATCCGGGTCTGCAGCTCCAAGCAGTCCAGCTGCTGCGGGGCGATCCCGTACACTATGGAGCTGAACATGGCTGTACAGCAGGCCACCACGTCTCTACGAGGGTCGTAGTCCGGCCCAGAGTTCTGCTCAAGTCTGTGTGACAGTTTCACATGGTGAAAAACGGTGGGCGGCAAGATTTGTAGGAATATTATATACATTTAATACGCGAATGTACGGACAAAAGCTCATCCATTGAATATGAGATAATTGAAAGGTATGATTTTACTACCTATCATAAAAGCTCACATGTACATTTTGAGCCATGGAAAATAGCTCACCTGTCTTTTTTAATCCCCGAACAATCTGAATTTTGCGTCAGTCGTTTTTTGATGTGTTTGTGTGAAAGTCGTGGATCTGTAAACCCACTAAATCAACAAAAATTAATGTCCTACAAGTAATAATGATTTTACAGCACCTTGCAAAAAGCTGGTTGTATGCATGCATGGAAATCTCGTAGAGTTTGTCCTGGGAGATCTTGGCTAGTCCGCTGTG
Organism: Dreissena rostriformis; assembly: GCA_007657795.1. NCBI lineage: Eukaryota > Metazoa > Mollusca > Bivalvia > Myida > Dreissenidae > Dreissena > Dreissena rostriformis. The sequence continues at coordinate 79,582 of VMBQ01003153.1, forward strand.
TAAGGCCTTGGTCATCAGCGACCATCGCTTGTCGTATGGACACGATCCAATCCCTTCAACTCCCTGATTGACCTTTTTGAAGATCGGGATGTCCGGCCGGTCACAGGCGTACTTGTACTCGTATAACTGGCGGGAAAATAAGAGCAGCGTTCTAGGAAACTGGGCTTAATGCATGTGCCGTCACAAGTGTACTTGCAATTCGTATAACTGTCATAAAAATAAGAGCAGCGTTCTTCAAAAGCCAAAATGTAAAATGAAGCAAGCATTCTGATTGTTTGATATTTAAGTTTGGATTTTTATCACCATTGCAAACTTGTGTGAGTCTCAGAACAAGACATGTGGAGCGTTGCTGTGATTTCTGCGAAAAATGCGTTCTTAACATGAGCCTCATCTTGGGAAAACTGGGCTTAATGCATTTGCATAAAGTGTAGTCCCAGATTAGCCTGTACAGTCCGCACAGGAAATCTGGGACGACACTTTCCACTTTAATGGATTTTTTTGTTTAAAGGATGAGTTTTTAAAAGGGAAAATCTAGTTTAGTCAGAAAGTTTTGTCATTCATTTAAGTCTGTGCAGACTTGGAAATCTGGAATGACACTTTACACACTTGCATTAAGACCAGTTTTTCCAGAACAAGGTTCATAAAGAAATTGTTTATATGGTTGATATGACCTTCTGCATAATCTTTTGATTCATTCAGGTTAAAATATAATTCTATCAGCATTACAGTGATTTGAATTGTGCCTGGTTTTATTGATCAAGTATTATTCAATGCAAGCATTGTTGTGAGTGAGTTAATGTTTGCTCTTACCTGGTTGATGTTGGTGATTGTTGGTTTTATCCTGACAGATTGAATGAGGGGGATTAATTTTTGTTGTCAGTCAAAGTGATTGTTTATTTTCCTGGTCAGTTTTACAGAGTGGTACTGAGTGTGATTTCATTCTCACAGAATTGCTAAGATTCATTTGGAAAGCACTCTCATGGTCTAACATTATCAATGTGGTTGTTGATGTGATCCCCAGATGTTTGTGATTGATTGTTCCTCCTACCTGGTTGATGTTATTGATTGTCTCTCCTACCTGGTTGATGTTATGGATTGTCTCTCCTACCTGGTTGATGTTATTGATTGTCTCTCCTACCTGGTTGACATGATTGATTGTTTCTCCTACCTGGTTGATGTGATTGATTGCCTCTCCTACCTGGTTGATGTGATTCACCTTCCTGGTTGATGTGATTGTTTCTCCTACCTGGTTGATGTGATTGATTGTTTCTCCTACCTGGTTGATGTGATTGATTGTTTCTCCTATCTGGTTGATGTGATTGATTGCCTCTCCTACCTGGTTGATGTGATTGATTGTTTCTCCTACCTGGTTGATGTGATTGATTGTTTCTCCTACCTGGTTGATGTGATTGATGTCCTGAAGGAACACCACGCGTCCCATGTGACCCATTCGCAAGCTGAAAATCTTCCCGTACTTTGCTCCCAGCCCCTGCAGGGAGAGGTGGGGCAGGCTGGGGCTGATCAGGTGCAGGTTTCCTATAAGGGGCCAGGAGAGGGGCCCAGGGGGAAAGTGGCACCGGTACATCAGGAACAGGTCCTGCAGAAGATGGTATAGCAGCAGCAGGATTGCGCATGTCACCAGCAGCACCTATGGGAAGGGAATCATTAAGCAGTTAGAAAACCTTCAGTCCAATGAGCGGCTTTCTCAGAAAATGGGGCTTTATGCATGTTCGTTAAGTATTGTCCCAGATTAACCTATGCAGTCTGCACAGGCTCATTTAATTGTAATGTGCATTTCCATCTTCTAAAAAAAAATGGAAGGATAAAAAACACTCCAAAAAACAAATTCATTTATTAATCAGTGAACTTAAACACTCTGACAATTTAATGACCAAGACATTTAAATACAAGTTTTCCAAAATATAATTATGTATTTTTTCAATTAAGGAAAACATTTTTTTTTTTGCTATAGTTATCAGAATTTCTTGTGTACAATCATGTAAAATTGTTTGAAGTTAACTGTTATTGCATATTTAAAAAATATGAGCCTTGCTGTATGTAAATTATGTAAACAGTGCTTAATGCATGTGCGTGTAGTGTAGTCCCAGATTTGCCTGTTCAGTCCCTACAGGCTGATCAGGGATGACATCTACGAAAAATATCATGAAAGCGGAAAGTGGTGTTCCTGTTTAGCTTTTGCGGACTTCGTGCACAGGCTGATCCGAGATGACACTTTACTTACATGCTTTAAGCCCCATTTTCCCAGAGCAAGGCTTACTTGTTTTTTATACAAAGATGTAATTGCAGATTAACAAAAAGAAAAAACTCACCGTTGGAATCATCTTTTGGAAATGTTGTTAAAGCCTCTATAATGTCTTAAGTACCATAAAAACCAAGCATTCAGCCACAATTTAAGTTCAACGTTTGTCAAATTCTATAATTCTACAACTGTTACAACACACAGTGGAGATTATTAAAAACTTTTATTCCTTTTCAATATTATTGTGCGTTTATATACGACAGTCCTCTGTCTTATGACCAATCATTGCCAGTTATTTTGCGTGTCAATCACGTGGGAATAACAGTTATCCCACCTAGCTCTTTCACATTTCGTACACAAATAGTAAGTAATGAATTTTTTACAACCTTTAATATTGTGTCAAAAATCTAGTCTAATTTCTTACCCTTTACATTGTCTGAATGTGTCTTGTATCTAGTCCTGTTGTGAACTAGAAAACCCAGGTATAAAATATTTTTAGGACATATTTTTTTGCAGAATCACAGCAACTCTCTAGAAATCAGGCCGCGCTCTGTGAAAACTGGGTTTAAAGGTTGTGCGTCAAGTGTTGTCCTAGATTATCCTGTGTAATCCACTCAGGCTAATCAGGGAAGGCACATTTGCTCCTTACATAATATGTGATCGGGATTCCAATTGTATTATTTTTATCCCCCCGGTAGGGTGGCATATAGTGATCGCACTGTCCGTCTGTCATTCTGAAATTCCGTCACACTTTGCATTTAGGTTTCGAAAAATGCTCATAAGTTCATAACTTATATGTCCCTTGAGATATAACCTTCATATTTGGTATGCATGTGTATATGGACAAGGCCTTTCCATACGCACAAAAATTTTGACCCCTGTGACCTTGACCTTGAAGTAAGGGTCTGCGTTTAGGTTTCAAAATCTGCGTTTAGGTTTCGAAAAATGCTCATAACTTCTATGTCCCTTGAGATATAACCTTCATATTTGGTATGCATGTGTATATGGACAAGGCNAAATTACTGAACACCAACCATGTGCACTCATTATAAAAACAGCTAGAAATCATGTGTAGTCATTTTTTTAACAAAATGTTCATCATTGAGAGTCAGAAAGTCATTTGAAACCTTTTAAAAATACTTGTCATAAGTATTCCTCGTTTCCATCAGTTATTCTCAACACCAACAAGAATGTACATCTTATTATTCATCAAATACAAACAACACTCCAGCTACTTACCAGTGCATTAGCCTGACAAATGAACTCTATGATTGTGACGTAAGTAATGTTGGATGTTCCATTATTGCAGATGTTGTCTGACTCGTATCTCAGCCTCAAGTGTCCGTTGTCTGCTATGGTGAGGCCAGACTTCACATGGCCAAGGTCAGGCAGATCTACGGATTCCTGAACAAAGGGAGATAATTAAAATGTTAATTGATCATTTGGTCAATATATAAAGGGAGACAACTCCAAGGTCAGGCAAATCTACCAATGCATAAACAATGGGAGATAATAAAAATGTTACACTAGCATTTGGTTCATACATAACGGGAAATAAACAGGCAAAAGTGAACTTTAATGAACGTTAATTAAAACAAACATGATAATTTATTTTGTAAACTCATCAGATGATCTAGTGTTGCGTTTCTGTAAATGTCATCTGTAAATGAAATAATGAACCCAGAAAAAAGTATACCAATAAAATTTATGGTAAATACAATTATTTAATCAATTCAATACTGTATTTTATAATTTTTCATAAAAATAAATCCGCTAAATATTTCATCTTTAGATCATGATGTTGTAAAGAAACAAACTTCTAGACAGCAAACGCATTTACCATAAGTAATTACAATTATTGACATAGAAATTGAAAACTAGCAAAACTCACAATATGAACAACATACTTTGTCTCCACTGATAAAGAATGAATGAAAAGATACACAAATTATTGACATGATCTGATTTTTTTTATATTATAACCAGGGATNGGTAATGACACATTTGAAGTTTCCATTTAATCGCTTCAAAATGATTGAAGCGATTTACTTCACAATCTTATAATGTGGACAAACAGACCAACCAGCCAAAAGAATGATTCCAATTGATACCTCTCTCAAACTTTGCATGTTGGGATATAGTTATGAACATAGTACATTTTACACTTGGTTTACTAAAATTCTTGTCACTTAACTTAGAGAGCACTTTCTTCCGATTAAGAAAGAAGCATCAAGCACCAAATGTTTTGAAAACATCAATCAATTTATGACTGTCTGACTCTGTCATAAATATACTTGTTTCCCAGTGTATACCTATCTGACCCGCCCGAGTGACGAGCAGCTACTTCACTTGATTACAAATATATTTACATAATAAATAAGAGCCGCATTCTGGGACAACTGGGCTTGATGCATGTGCGTAAAGTGTCGCAGTTTGCACAGGCTAATCAGGGACAACACTTCCCAGTTCAATATTATTTTTCAGAAAGAATCTTATAAACGAATATCCAGTTTAGGCGGAGAGTGTTGTCCCTCATTAGCCTGTGCGGACTGCAAAGGCTTATGTGGGACGACACTTAACGCACATGCATTAAGCCCAGAACCAGGCTCATATATACTGGTTCCCTGCGTTTACCTTTCCTTTATCAAACTTGGTCCTGCAGACACTGGCCAGAGAGGAGCAGCCGGTTCCCAAATGTTTGGGGGTCAGGGGCCCACACACGTTCAGGTAGTATTTGGTGCTCATGCCACTTCCTGTCGTGAAATCCCCAACCGCCCAGTTGTCCTGGTCACCAGACATTGACAGGCTGAAAATAATTGCACTTATTTTTTAAACATTTTTTTTTTTTTTTACATGTACATATGAGCTCAAATTTAATTGACTTCTTTTTTGAGTTGTTGTTGACAAAGTTTGAAATAAAATTGGCAGTTTTCACAGTTTTCAAGAAGGATACAAAAAATTCATCTTAAGTTTTTTCCTGTTATCTAATGACTTTTCTTTTTTTTTTTCCTATTTTGCTTTTTTGACTTTGTGTTCATATTTTTGTTATTCTATTATGGCATATTTATTCATATGTTTCGAGATCTTTTTGATACCTTTTTTTCTGTTCAATTTTGCCTTTTTGTTGAAATTTTTAATGTTCATTATTTCTTTATTTAGCATACAAAATATGTCTTCAGTAAACATATTTATTCACTAAACTGCGTTAACAAACAACACATGATATTAATACTTTAAATCATAAAATAATTTTCATTAATAATCCCTTGTGTTAATGGTACATTTTTTAGACAGAACATAGAACCCCTCACATCTAAACTGTTAATACCTAGACAGATCATATTCAGCTCCGCTGTTTGAATCAGTAAAAACGCACTCCATCGGAATTCCTGGGCACGCATACGACGTCCGCCACTCAAACACGTACGTGTGATTGGACGCGGCCTCTGCAACAAACTTTGGCGTTCCCACACCTGCGTCACGATCACACAAGAAGGCAATCTCGGACTTTCTCGGGGTTCTGTTTGGATCGTTGTACGGCGAGCCTCCTGCATAGGTCAGGTTGATCATGCCATCGTAGTAGTGGAGTGTAGCCGTGAATTGGCCCAGGTTGTATTTTACTCTGAAGGAAGGCAGATATCTACTAATTATGTACACATTTTAAAATATAGCTACCAACGTTTTTATACCACTATAGGTATAAAAGACCTTTGATTCCACTATAGGTTACAAGGATAAGAAACATGGAATTATTAGAAAGAGAATTTTGACAGGACTTGGAACATGTGTAGAACTTGTATAGATACTGCAAAATCATTATTATTCGTGTGACATTAATTTTTATTGATTTTGGGAGTGGACCTATCCACGAATGTAAGATCCACGAATGTAAGATCCAGACAAACTAGGTGTAGCATGTGTTGACATGATTAATGAACACAATTTGATAAAATCTAAGTTTATTGCTCGTTAAAATGTTGGGACATAAAGGCTTGATAAACAAAATCTGTTATACTATATTTGAGTCTTGCTCTGAAAAAAGGGGGCTTTATGCATGTGCATAAATTGTAGTCCCAGATAAGGCTGTGCAGTCTACACAGGCTTATCAGGGAAAACACCTTCCGCTTTTAAGGTATTTTCTTTTAAATGAAGTCTCCTCTTAGCAAAAATCCAGTTTGAGCAAAAAAGGTCGTTCCTGATTAGCCTGTGTGGACTGCAAAGGCTAATCTGGGACGACACTTTACGCACATGCATAAAATCCCGTTTTTCCACAGCGATTCTCATTTTAATAAAATATGGTATCAAACATGCCACCTACCCGTTACCAATGACAGGCACCTGGCACACTCCAGTGTTGTTGACCTTGTCATCGCAGGGGGTCGTCAGTGGCAGGGGACCGCACACGTTCAGCAGATAGTCGTGGTCTGTGTCTATGTCTGCCACCTTGTAGGAGGTTCCATCTGTCTTCCTCAGGGGGGACAGGTCAATGGTAAAACCTGAGGTTAAGGGAATTAAATTATACAATGCATTAAATGTAATGGCTTTTATGCCTCACATAGGGTAAATGTGCCAAAAACTTTGGTGTCTTGAAGCAGGAACAAATAAAAAAAAAGGCAATTACTGCCAGAGTGATGAAGACAAAAAGGGAATTTTGGAGCATATCACTTATCTTCAATGACTTCTCTTCACCAATACATTTTCAAGTAATCAGATTAAATGCTTTTGAAGTTATGCAAGAAAATCAATAACATTTTGGATGGAGAGACAGACAGACAACATAGGGACTGATAATAAAGGGATGACCAAAGGGACAGAACAGGTGCTTACAATTAAGCACCAAAATAGTAATTCCACTTTCAGTTTCTTACCATTGCCTTGCACCCGGCAATTGTCTCCGACGAAGTGACCCAGCTCGCAGGCCGCGGCAGTGCGCCACTCAAACTGGTAGATGCACTGGTCAGCTGACATGTCAACCAACACAGGGGCACTCTGCTCAGAACCTGGGCATAGCAAAAATTTACAATACTGTACCTGTACACAAACATACACTTACTTCCCAGAACTATCTTGTGTGCGATTAGCTCAGAGCTGAAGTATACTTTGGATTAAAAAAAAAAATATATTGATTCTCAAAATCATATTAAAGCAAGATTAAAAGAAATAAATTTTCAGAAAATTACTTGAATTCATCTATACTAATTGACCCAACCCCGGTTATACTCCACTACCTGGCTGGCACATGAAAGTTATAGTGGACTGTCTCCTCTTTGACCCGTCCCCGCATGTGTCACCATTAGTGTAAACAATCTGTGTTGTGTTGGTGGCAGTGTTATATGTTGGCTCTTGCTCATATCGACCAAGGTTCTTTGTTAAAAACCCTTCTGCAAACAAAAATAGAAACTGCAGTCAACACAGATACATTGAGTGTGAACTCACCCAATTTATCACTACAAGTTGTAAGGTAGTGTATAATGACTCAGCATATATTTCTTCACCCTTTTCAAGCTACCTTGTATACACAATTGATTGTAGGATAAATGATGTAAAAATGAAAGCTAATTCATTTCAATACTGGTTTGAGAGTAGTTCTCCTGTGAACAGGGCCACCAAATGGGTAATAAAAAAGACGATTTTTTAGAATACACTTTGTTAAGTACAGTCTCATAACATATGAATGTGTTGAGAACAAAAAAGTGTTTTCTGTAAAAAGGAAAAATCACCGGTATTACTAGTTTTATTGCCTCTAGAATCACAAAAAGATTACCTTTTTTTGAAATACACCAACATTTATCAGATGAGGTGGTCTTTAGAGAATGCGGGTATTACATGGGATAAAAATAAGAAATTGGCCAAATTGAATTGTTAGATCCCTGACCTTTATAGCACACTGCGGCCCAATGGTCACACCTGGAGGCGTCTCCCTCCTGGGGCTTAATGCATATGCATCAAGTATCTTCCCAGATTAGACTGTGCAGTGTGCACAGGCTAACCAGAGACGACACTTTCTGCCTAAACTGGATTTTTGCCAAGAAGAAACTGCCTTTAAGCCTTAAAATACCTTTAAAGCGGTAAGTGTTGTCCCTGATTAGCCTGTGCAAACTGCACAGGCTAATCTGGAATGACACTTTACACACATGCATTAAGTCCAGTTTTCCCAGAACGAGGCTCAAATAAGTAATTGCATGGTTAGAACCTTTATAGCAGACTGCAGCCCCAGGGTCACACCTGGAGGCATCCCCCTCCTGTACAATACTGCGACACAGGTTAATGAAGAAGTCACCCTTGGTCCCAGTCCTGTCACTGTCATGCAGGGCTATCCAGTTGCTGCCTATAAAAGCAAGGATCATTTAGTTTTAACCTATTTATTTTAGCTCAATTTCATCCAAAGCCGAAGGCCCATTGAAACGCTCTCGAGTCCGTTTCCTGGGTAGAACCAGTACTTGGTGTTTTTTGGGGAGATCTAAAGATTGCTCCCACAGTGGGGATCGAAACCGTGACCTCCCGGTTGCTAGGCGGACACCAAATCCAGTAAGCAACGGCTACCTAAGGATTATTTGCAAAGCGAAAGGAGAAATGCATAATGACTCATGCAAATAACAAGGCTGAATTTCATAATTCTTAAATTATATTTTATATTTTATGACAAATCATAAAAAAAAAATAAGTTTTTAACACTTAGCTTGCAATTTCATTAGAATAATAGTTATTTAAGATTTGCACTTCGCCTGTTCAAACCACATGTTTCTGACACAGTTCAAAAATTAGTTACCCTGAATTGAAAAGGACTTATCTGCTTCTTTTACACATACAAGATACATTTGTAGGCCCTTTACATTCTAATGTGTCATGATGTTGATTTATTTTCTATTTGAGTAAATATCAGCCTGTGATTTTCAAAGCTTATTGTGCCATTCGCCAAAATCGCAAAATAAGTCAATTGCTATAAATATCAAATTTTGCTACATACATTTTTATTTGGCTACAACTATTTTTTCAAACACAATTTAAAGTAAGCAATGGGGAATAATATCAATGTTCAAATGATAAATTTATTTACAGGAAACTTTGAGCCAGGGATAGCAATAATTTTGAGTTATTGAGCCAAAATTCTGGGAAAACTTGGCTAAATGCATATGCACAGTGTAATCAGGGATTACTCTTTATGCCTACACTAGATTCTCATTTAGAAGAAACTTCCTTAAAAAAAAAAAAAAAAAAAAAAAAGTGGAAAGTTGTCGCCCCTGATTAGCCTGTGCAGACTGCATTCATTAATCCCATTTTTCCCAGAACTAGGATCAATTATAGACTAAAGCCCATGCCGGAAGTTTTGACCAGACTGGAGAAGTCAAACTTCTGAGTTCCATGGTCCACTCTGCATTCCTCCTCCACGGGATGGTCCAGACAGGCGTACTTGGTGGCCCAGTCAAACATGTACACACACTCGTCCTCGTAGTCAAACGTGGGGGATCCGTCACCTGATTTAGTAAAATCTTTTTTTTTTCATCACTTCGGGTATGGGGCTAGGGAACATTGCATTGAGAAAAAATAAGGTTGTTTAAACTTAAAATTGGAAATTGGTGAATTTTACTTTTAGCTAAAAAATACATTTAAATTGAGAATAAGTATGAGTATGCAGTATAAGTATGCAGCTGTATGGGTTGAGCCTTAGGAAATATTAAATTGAAATCCAATATTATATTTCCTAAGGTTCAACCCATACAGCTGCATAGGGAAATTAGCTACAGTTTCATCTAATTAACAAAAACAAACACAAATATTTTTGTGGAAACCTTCAATTAGGAATTTTAGGCAGTCTCTTGGGAAAACATATACTTTTTGATGTTGGGAAACGGGCTGAATAACGCCCCAAAATTTGACCAAAAAAACACACACTGTGAACTGTTTTATGAGGCCAGGAGGCCTTTTAATTAATGTACACAACAAATAATAAACTTTGAGATGCAGACAGAAAGTATTTGTTTGTTTATAAGGCACAATTTTGCATTTAAATAAGATAACACAACATGAACTTCAGCTTCTATTTAAACATCTGATCAAAATGTTTGATATTTTGGCTTTGGATTAAGTTGAGGAGATGATTCAGTCTTCACCAAGGGTCACAAATATGTGTCGTGTTCTGAGAAAACTGGGCATTATGCTTGTGCGTTAATTGTCATCCCAGATTAGCCTGTGCAGTCCGCTTTTATGGAATTCTTCGTTTAAATGATGTCTCTTCATAGTGAAAATCCAGTTTAGGCGGAAAGTGCTGTCCCAGATTAGCCTGTGCTGACTGCACAGGCTAATCTGGGAGGACACTTTACGCACATGCATTATGCCCAGTTTTCTCAGAACACGACACATACAATGAAAAACACTTAATGTTGTCCCTCAAAGAAGCGTGTACAGTACTTATTGTCAATTACAAAACATCTGTTGATATATTACATTCAGATGCAGGAATTGTGACATTTACTGACCAGCAGTCATGTTGCATTTGAAGTTAATCACGGTTTGTCGCTTCATGTTGTTGTGACTACACACATCTCCCCCTTTATAGGTCAGCTGTAGGTCGTTGTCCACATACCTGGAGGAGAAATTGGTATCGGTCAGTACAGAAAAATACATGAAAAAATGGTAGGGCTGCAATTGTGGCCCTGCCACAAAACCAGGGCTTCATTGTTTTTCCAATTAATTTACTTTAATTTACTATGCAATTCCTAGCTTGGTCTTCATGTTAACTACACATACATGGAACATTTCAGTTGCAAAACCTACATCCAGATTCAAGATATTGAGAAGAAACCATTTTTCTATTTTTAGTAACAGTGACAGTGCATTTAACCAAAGTGGCTTCAAATCCAATCCATAGCTAGGTCTACATGTGTGACATACACAAATTTTCAGCGCAATACCTGTATTCTAACTTAAGTGATGTAGCAACCTGTTTTTCCATTTTATAGAAACAGTGACCTTTACTTGACCTGAGTGTTCATGACTGACTACACACAACAAACAACTGACAAAAGGTGATCACAAAAGTTCACTATGAGAATGTCGTGCTCAGGTGAGCTAAAAAGGTTAACATATGAAGATGAAGGTCATCAATTCCCATCAAAACAGCCTCGTTGCAGGAGAACTGGGCTTAATGCATGTGCATAAAGTGCCATTCCAGATAAGCCTGTGCAGTCTACACAGGCTAATCAGGGACGACACTGTCCGCTTTTATGAAATTTTTAGTTTATGTGAAGTCTCTTTTAAACAAAAATCCAGTCTAGGCAGAAAGTGTCGTCCCTGATAAGCCTGTGTGGACTGCACAGGCAAATCTGGGATGACAATTTACAGACATGAATTAAGCCCAGATTTCCCAGAACGAGGCTCAATCATTGTGTTTTGAGGTCACTAGGTCAAAGGTCAAGGTCACAGTGACCATGGTGTTGTACACATACCGTAGTTCCATGTGATCTGTGCTGCCAAGTCGCTTTCCAAAGTCCGCATTTTTTGCAGACAGCTGGCAAGCTGGAACCTTACTGTTTTGGTCTTGCCCTGGACAAGGAATGCCAGTCTCTCGACAGACATTGATAAAATAGTTGTAGGCGTCATTGCTTGCATTGGTTGACACCTTGTAATTGTTGGCTAAAAAAGAGCAAAAAAGATCTTAGAGTAATCGTATTTTTGTTATTTTAATTTATGCTATTTTATTCTAATTTTGTGGGCCTTATTCACAATGTTGGTACATGCATATTAATTATATCGTCATCTGTTCATTGGATTTCATAAGAAATACTTTATAATGTGCTTTTGACATAGAATGTTATAAAAAGATCTATTTGTGTTGCTATTCCCTTTATTTGCTGTGTAATTGCGTCTGACCCTACCTATTTTGCAGCTTACCATAATTTCATGAAGTTCTGATTGGCTGACCTAAGTTGGTAGGTGATGTGTTTACATCAGCAAGTTACCTTCACATTTGTTTGTGCTAGAAGCTGTGATGCTTAATGAATTAAAGTACATGTACTTTGATACACTATACTGATATACTGAGTTGTTTTAAATTTACACAATCTTGATCATAGTGTTGAAGGTTAGTTAAATAAGTGTACCAGGATTAAGTGTGTGTTTTTCAACATATTGGTTTATTTTTTTGTGCACCTCAATAATATACCCATGAAAGTCAAAGTATAAACATTTGTTCATGCACTGATTAAGATTATTTGCTTATAAATTTAAAACAGAGTCTTAAATTATATGCTGCTTTGAAGATATCCATTGAAAGCACAGCTTATGCTCAAATTTACAAGTTGTCAATTTTTTTTTAAGATATGTCCAAAATTAACTTATCTATCCAGGAAAATAAGCAAAATTCAAGTCATAAAAATAAAACAAGGGAGAGAATAACGCAAGTGGCCTTGCTTAGAGAATTTTTTTAAAAGGAAGATTTATAAAAATTAATCTTAATTTATCACAAAACAATTGTTAGCTAGTAAATTGTGTGTGTTCTATCCCATTAAATTATGGTTATAATGACAAAGTAACATACTCGTTCTCATGCAATAATACTAGAATTAGAGTTTGTTTAGCGATTATGCGAATTCCCATAACCAACATTTTTCAATGAATATTAAAGTGATCATATTACCGTTAGCAAGAGGTCGAAGGTCAAAGTGGATGTCGGCCTCAGCATTAGTGAGTACGCAGGAGGAGTTTTTCAGGGTACTTTCCTCACACGCATACTCAGTCTGCCACTCAATTACATACTGGCAGTCGAAATCCTCGATAACCACTGGATGTTTACTCTGTAATAGATGTAATATATATTTAACCCTTTGCATGCTGGGAAATTTGTTGTCTGCTAAAATGTCGTCTGCTGAATTTCTAAAATTAGCATTTTCTTCGTTTTTTTTCTAAGACCACTATCAGAATAGCAAACAGTTTGGATCCTGATGAGACGCCACGTTCTGTGGCGTCTCATCTGGATCCAAACTGTTTGCAAAGGCCTTTAAAATTTGGTTCCAGCGCTCAAAGGGTTAAGATGTCAATGGTAAGGACATATCAACATATGCTTAACTTATTATTAGACGAAATAATTACAAAATCTACTAGTCCATAAGCAACATTTACTCGCAATACAAATCTAGCTTTTATTCCAGTTCTTATGGATATTTTTTCATTTATATTTGAAGAACATATGTTAAGAATTAATAAGTTATTCAAATGTTTGATTGTACAATAATACAATTGACATGTTCCACTACAAAACCTTTATTAGTGAAAGTAATGATATGGTGAAAATCCTCATTTCAAACCATGAAATTGCACTTTTTCATGAAAAAGTAGACAGAAAACTAGAGTCAGTCACAGTATTGAAGAAAACCTTCTGACGATACTTGTAGTATTAAGTATCATGTTATTGAAAGTTGAAAATGGACATAACTAAAGCAATTTTTAATCTAGGATGATAAACAGAGCAAAGCATCATATCATAATACACTAAACATGCATTAAATGTTCAATATTATAAAACTGAGGAGTACATCCTATAACAAGTTTGTGACTTAAGACGGATGTAAATGTTGAATCAAGTGTACAGCCCTCTTCTTCCCTGCAAGAGTATAATTAACTTGTCCTACCATACAATAACTCACGTTAGACTAGTCATGCACAGACATTTCACACCCATTACTTTGGTGTTTGAATCTGGCACTGAAATCAGTGATTTTTTTGCTTTATATTTTACAGCCGGTGGCTTTTGGATTGGAAAAATAGTGCGATAGACCATTAAATAGGGAAAAATTACACAATATTAATATAAGTAATTTTGGTCAGATTTTGGGAAAAAATGTTACTTTTTGCAATTGGGAAACAGCATGTAAAAGGCTGTATTTTGGGGCCAAAAAAATCCCTGGAAATGTACCTGTCCCCTTGAGGGGCAGATGAACACCAAGGTTGTGGTAGGGGGAGAGGTGCATCCTGGGGGTTTGGGGTCAGTAGGGTCAGTCCGATAGGTCAGCAATAGGCGCCCAGTCTTGTCACGCTTGAGGTCATCTGTTGGTGACCCCAGGTTGACCTGTGTGCCGGAGGTTTTCCCGGCTCCCTGGATGCGACATGACCCCCACCCATTTTTTGTTGCGTTTGAACTTTTACAGTCCACTGTAGGGCCCACTGCAAGATCAATATGCTTCTGATCATTAAAAAAGTAGGACAAGGTATATAAATACCATATTGACAAACATTTCTTAGAACATGTTTTGTTTTTTGTTTTTTTGTGATCTGAATTATGTAACAGCTTTAAAATAAGCACAAAATATTGGAATATATGTGTAATAAATATAACAAATAAACAAATGCAACATCCATTATACTTAAAACTTACCATAAGCAACTTTTCATAAAACATATATAAAGTTACTTAATAACTTAAATAAACAAATATAAATCACTAACCTGGATTAATATCCCTGCACACATTGATGTAGAGGTCTGTATCTAGCTGGGACGATACCAGATAGCCTCCCTTGCTGAGAGCCAAGGGAGACAAATCAAACCGCTTGCGTCCGTCATACAAATAACACTTCACTTCTGTGGGCAGACGTACGTCTTGTGGTCGCTTACACAAAACATTAGTCTCCCATTCAAAGTAAGTAATGCAACCAGTGTGATCTAAAAACTTTGGAGAGCCCTGAAAGGAAAGTGGGAAAATATGGTAGGAAAGGTAGGGTATAGGCTTCCTTTGAGTGAATTTTACTTTAAAGCCAAATTATGTAACTTATGAATTGGAAAGTTTGAATATTCCCTTTGTGTTTGTGTGTGTGTCTTAAATAAAAAAAAATAAAATAAAAATGTTAAAGCCAAAAATAATTTGGATCGGATGAACTTCATTAATGGGAAAAATGTGTTTAAAGGGACTTGTTCACAGTTAATCAAAATGAGAATTTTTCAACTTTTTGTCACAGATTCAAGAAATAAATGAACAATGTACATCAGTGTGCCAAATAACCTAATGACGCAGACTTATACTGAAAATACATTTTCGTTTACAAAAAAGCATCGTTAAAAATTGATAAAATTATAAAGCGTCTCAGACGCGAAACGATCTAAAAATTTTGATTTCGTGTGTTATCGTTATATTTTGTAACAACTTGTGGATAGTTATACAAAGTATATATAAAATAAATGGCAACCCATGTGAAGAAGGATGCAGACCTGTTTACCCCACCTATCGTTTCTCAGTAGTTTTGGGCTGTTTTCAGCAGTTTATACTTTTGCTAGCATTTAGAGCATTAAAACAGCATTACTGTGTCACATATCAGTAAAACTAAGTATAAAGCATTAGATGAATTGTGTTTCTATTGATTTCATCTGTTAATCACGTTATATTGTAAAATATTTAACAGGATGTGCACACTGTCTTTCTAAACAAGAGTATAACAAAAGATTTCACCTTTTGCTCACTGCCCTTGTAACACAACAAATTATCCTTCTTAAAAAATTGACGAACTATTAAATACAATTTAATTAAAATCAATTTTAATTAAAACAAGAGTGCCAAACTGTCACAAGATACGCCCGTTCGAAGGTTTTGGACACCATGCTCAATGCTTGAAATGCACTAAGTGACCTCAAGACCTAGTTATTGACTTGGCATGACCCATATTTGAACTTGACCTAGATATCATTTAGATGTAACATCTGACTAAATTTGGTGAAGATCAGATGAAAACTACTTCAATTAGAGAGCGGACACCATGCTAAATGCTTTAAATGCACCATGTGACCTCGTTTTTGACCGGGCATGACCCATATTCGAACTTGACCTACATATCATCTAGACACAACTTGTAACCAAATTAGGTGAAGATCAGATGAAAACTACTTCAATTAGAGAGCGGACACCATGCTAAATGCTTGAAATGCACTAAGTAACCTCGTGACCTAGTTTTTGACCCGGCATGACCCATATTTAAACCTGACCTACATATCATATAGACACAACTTTTGACCAAATTTGGTGAAGATCGGGTGAAAACTACTTCATTTAGAGAGCGGACACCATGAAATCCTTGAAATGCACTAAGTGACCCCATGACCTAGTTTTTGACCCGGCATGACCCATATTCCAACTTGGCCTAGATATTGTCTAGACTCAACTTCTGAGCAAGTTTGGTGAAGATCGGATGAAAACTATTTGAATTAGAGTCCGGACAAAGTGGCGCCGTTGAAAATGCACTAATTGACCCTATGACCTAGTTTTTGACCCGGCATGACCCATATTCGAACTTGGCCTATATATCAACTAGATGCAACTGCTGACCAAGTTTGGTGAAGATCGGATGAATACAATTTGAAATAGAGTCCGGACAAAGTGGCCCCTTTGAAAATGCACTTATTGACCCTATGACCTAGTTTTTGACCCGGCATGACCCATATTCGAACTTGGCCTAGATATCAACTAGATGCAACTGCTGACCAAGTTTGGTGAAGATCGGATGAATACAATTTGAATTAGAGTCCGGACAAAGTGATGCCTTCCGCCCGCCGCCCGCCCGCCAAGGGGTTTCACATAATACGTCCC
>VMBQ01003153.1:96977-111544 GCA_007657795.1 Dreissena rostriformis
TTCGTGATAATTATAGGGATAATACACGTTTTCGAGGGCATGATCATCTGCGGGCGCTCGAAAAATCCGTTCCTGCCCGAGTGCGCAGCACGAGGGCAGGAACGGATTTTGAGAGCGCCCGCAGATGATCATGTCCGAGAAAATGTGTATTTTCGCTATTATTGCATAAACAAATCACACATACCAAAATAAATTAAAATAACATTGAAAACAATATGTCTTGTTCATTCGACATCGACAAAATAGTTCGATTATTTCATATGACGTCATACAGTTCAAGGTTGTGTTTTACATATGCCTCACTCGGTCATCATCAGAAATGACAAGGCTTTACCTTCGGATAGGCAGTTTTCGATTTAAAATGTGTTTAAACAGTGGATTAATGCAAATTTGAAATGCAGCCGCGCAAAGTAAGAAATTAAGAATTGTTTTGTTGATATCGAATGAACAAGACATATTGTTTTTAATGTTTTTTTAATTTATGGATATGAAAAACACATAACAGGGCTTGAACGGCACATGAATCGCATTGTTAATACACGATTTCTTCCGTTCAAGCCCTCCTTTTGCCAAGTTTCTGCACCCTGCCAGAGGGCATTATAGATAGAGCTTATGCAATAAAATTTCTATATGACCAGACTCAGGGGAAGGCAGAAATATTTTACTGATTGGAGGGTGGTTAGTGTAAGTGTTCCATACAGGTATCCAAATCCAAATCAAACATGCGGTACAGATTTATTTGAGCAGGTCCCTTGTAAAACCGGGCTTAATGCATGTGTTTGAAGTATCGTCACACAGGGATGATTTCTGCCAAGACTGGATTTTCGTTAAGACGATATCCTTTAAATAAAAAATTATATAAAAGCGAAAAGTGTTTTCCCATGTTTTCCCAAAGGGATCATTTAAAAGTAAATATTTAGTTACTGATTATGATTGTGTAACACATAATGTCACATTCAAACATTCACCAATTTGCCAGTCAAGTATAAATTCTCTGATTCAGAAAATCTTTTTGATAGGCTATTGTATTCTTTATATGACATCTGCTGATTTCACTTTACTTTAAAGTTGAATATGCAAAACAGTATTGCACAGGTTAAAATAAACCCCCGACAGTGTTATTAAAAGTTAAAACTAAAATGAAAACAAATGAAATGGATTCAATTATAAATATAATTATGTCAACACCTACCCTGTCAACGATTGTAATGATATATTATAATGAGTGCACTCAAATGCCCAACTGAAGTGCGGAGTTCTGATAAACAGAACAATAAAACAAGCGACCAAACTATTAATTACAAAATTGTAATCCATGATGTCATAAACTTCCTCAACAAGCAGCCATTTGTGAGCAACACATCACATGATTATCACGTGATTTTAAGACAAGACGGTCAGCGATTTAAGTACAATTCGTTTAAAGTTTGGTTCCCGAAAATGAGGGCGGACAGGATCATACTATTCGTAACGTGCCACCAATTGATGTCAATCGTGTTATCTGTTAGAAATTGCCGAACTTCTTTGCATAAAAAATCGTATTATTCTGTTTGTGTCACATCAATTTGTTTTAATAATTTAGACGACGTTTCTCATATTAATTCAGTGGAACTTGTATGAACCTAGATCTTTAAAGAATTTGTACGACATAAACACATTAAAAAAAGTGTTTATGATTGAATAATCAAATCAAAGGTTAATTTCAGTATTATTGATATCGTTGTTTTAATTTATTTCCAAATTGTATCTCAATATAAATAGTTAATAGTATTCCTTCTTCTCACCGGTCCGGGCTGTAGTGAAATAAGGTCACTTTCAACAATCTTGCTGTTGGGCTAGCTCTTAAGCGACGCGGTTAGAGTGTCTGACAACCATTCCAAGAACAGTTTTTAATCCCATATCGGAGCTCAGAATTTTTCACTTTAATGGCGACGAGGCATAAAAGAACTAGGAATTAGTAAATGGGTATCAGCTGGTGTAATGGTTTCAGGGCATGCCATGCGGATGCAAGACACGCTCTAGTGGGCGTGTCTGGGCCTTGATTCATTACGATGGGGTCTTACAGCCTTGCTGTTGGGCTAGCTCTTTACGGACGTCGTTAGAGTGTCTGACTACCACTATGAAGACCAGGGTTCAATCCCCCGATGGAGCTCAGGATTTTTATATATATAAACTCCAGAAGCCTTTTCATGATAGATATAATCTGCAAATATCCTCTGATCTTTTGTGTAAGGCAAGTGGCCCATTGCCTGTAAAAAAAACACAACAGAACTTACAACACAACAGTTTACAATTATTAAAAAAGGAGGTCACTTTGGAACGGTCTAAGCAAAGAATAAGAGGTTTAAACTGGTTTAAAGGCGCGTCGAACTTTATACTAAGCCCAGAATTAATCACAAAACACGCATGTGTAAATAAACATAAAACTCATAGCATTGCTATTATTAAGCATCGCACTGGTGTATCCATTCATCTGTATGTACACTCTTTAGTTTTAATTATATCGCCCTTACGACATATGATCAAGTATTTGAAAATTCTTCTACAACATGTGATTGTGCTTAATTTTCTATAAAAATAAAAACCTTAAAAACTCAAGTGATCTTAATTTTCTATAAAAATAAAAACATTAAAACTTCTGCGAGGCCCTAAATTTTAACTACCAATACAACTCAATTGTGACGAGTGTATTCAAGAAATAGACACATCATTAGCTGAATATTGCAAACAAAAAGTGTTGCAAAAATGAAAATACTGATGTTTCGTCGCTTTACGATTGGAAAATAAAGTTTTACTTCTGTGCGTTAACAGAGCTTACTTTTGTAACAATGCTCATATTGCTGTAACGCTTAGATCTAAATTCAAAGAAATTCCTCTTTTTACATTGCTTGAAGACCTTAAATCTAAATTCGTTTAGTTCCTGTCGGTAAAGCAGCAAATAATATTATCATAGTATGACGCCTATTCTTTATATGGGAACTGTCGGAAACTACGTCATTTTACGAAAACAAAATAGGACGTTATTCGACTAATTTACGAATATATTAATGATTATAGCAAATTAAATGTTAAAATATATTAAAATAGTATGTTTACCATCCCTTTACTGTAATCCTAATCTTTATTAAAAATCAATACAAAAAGTCGTTTTAAGCAAATAAAGTGTTATGAACTACACAAAAGTCATCAATTTGTTTGACTTCTGGTCTTATTGCTATTAGAAATATTATAACGAACAATTGTAATAAGATTAACGAGAGTATACAGTTTGAATGTAATTGGGTCTATACAAAATTCTTCGTAAAGCATCAATGAAATTGAAAAAAAATATCAAAGTGTCCCTTGTTAGTTTATATGACTTTTCTCCGTTTAAAACTATACTAACAAACAATCTTATAAACATAAACTTACTTTGCTTATAAAACATACATTTACTAACTAGAAATGCTCATATATCGCTTTTAATTCTAAAACAGCTTTCCTTATCAATGAAATTTTAGACAAGTATATTATTTGGACACATAAAGACCTTTGTTCAGCCCAAAACTTCAGCCCGAAACTTCTTGATATTCTGTTGTTAAATTTAATGGGACACTATTTACACAAATTGTTGGTGTGCCAATAGGTTCAAACTGTGCACAACTTATTGCTGATGTAATATTGTAGCGTTATGAAAGATACGTTATGCTTAGCTTTACACTTATCGAATAGACTTTATTCAGTGATTTAACCTAACATTTGATAAAAAAAGATTATACCTTAAACATAGATGATTCTTTCTTTGAATAGAATATCCAAACCATCTAGCCTGAAGAACTTTCCTTAAATTGATCGTGTCCATCGCTTTCCTAGACTAAATTTTACTATTGTTTACAATAAAGTAAAAAGCAGTCTTTATGACAAACGAGATGATTGTAATTTTGATACTGTGCATTTGGCACTCCTGGATAGTAATATTCTTAAATGTCCTTTTTACGTTGTTTTTATTTCACAATTAGTTCGACACGCTAGCGCTTGTTCCTGAGTTAATTACACGTCAATGACATGTGACGACCGTTATTTTAAAATATATTCCAATGAACGTAATATGAATAGACTGTCGGATTTACTGAATGAACGAGCTGCATGAGTAAACAATAATATTATCATCGATAAACTCATAAGTTTATTAATAGGTATGCATTGAAATCAATGTATAAGATGTTAATTTGTATTATTCAATAGAACTAATTTATGTAATACTTATGTTTTTCGACAAAAATCCTTTGTTTTCGTTACACTATGTGCAAACGACTGGGTGGGGTAACGACCTAGCATTACTCTCAACTGACCAACCATCTAAAAAGTGGACGCTGAGAACAACGGTCACCTGTATACAACAGTCACTTTGACCGTTTCCCTTGACTAACCGCTGTCAGGTTGGACCGTATTTTAATGATTGTAATCTTGCAATGACTAAAACAAGTTAAAGCAAGACTTCTTATATCATGATCTTCGTAAAAATTAGCTTCACTTAAGTTCCGATATACAATATGCCCTTGAAATGGTTTTAACTTTTAACTAATGGGATAATATCAAATCCACAGTTTTACATTGATATCATTAACCGTGTCCGCAAGCGTAAATACATGTACATGAATACAAAACAAATGCTCATTGAGTTGTCACATTCTTTCTTATCTAAAGGAAATATTGCGTTGACATGCTTATTGGTTTTGACAGTTAATTTATTTCATCATTACAATTTTTGTATTAAATGGTAAAAGTGATATGGCGCTAAGCGCGAAACTCGATTACGTCATAACCAAGTACCGTAACTACACTAAGTTTTCGGACACTTAAAAATAGTTAATTATTTTCGTGTTCAAAAATTTAGATACGCAATACTATTCTGAAAAGTAAATGTTCGAAAATTTAGAGAAAGCATGACCATATACCAATTTCATCTACGTAAATATGTTTGATGTTTTGTTTTTTTCCGAAATATATTCCAATATTTACCTTTGACCACAGAGTACAAATATTATCATTTATTTACTGAAGTATGAACCTTCCATTACAAAATTTTAGTAATGTAAGGTTCACATATATATATATATGTCACACTTCAGACATATCAGACACTTCACACATATCATTTATTTACTTAAGTATGAACCTTCCATTACTAAATTTCAGTGACAACGAGCCTATTTGTCACACTTCATGTTGTGAGCGGTGGGAAATTTCACTTCGATAACTAAGTTTATACTAATTAACAGACATAAACCAACAAATCACTAATTTTCAAAAAACAAGAGGGCCATGATGACCCTGTATCGCTCCACTGTCTTTTTATATGAAAAAAGCGTGCAATGCGCATGGGTTGAAATGTACTCAAGCATGTGATATAATAATAATATATATAATAGTGTATTCATCCCATAATGAATAAATAGCAAAAACGCATAAACATGCAAAGTTCAACGACTTCCTGTGGCCATGTTTTTTGACGAATCAAATTTTCTTAAACAATTTTTTGTGACGTAATAACACATTATTGTTCTTATGGGACACACATGAACAAAACACAAAGTTCTTTTCTATTTTCATCTCGATTTAATTCTGTCGAATATTTTCTAACACAACGCTTGTTAATGTTCGTGAAATACAATCTAACAGCGCGGCGGGCCAACATGGCCGCCACGACGCGAAAGCGTTACCGCTCTCTTTGATTGTCCAATCTAACCGCAGAATCTACTCTATAGTTCTCTCTACATCAACATCTAGTTTTATATTGAAATACACATACATATAAAATAACGATATTCCTTACAACATATTTGATTGGTCAAAGCGATTAACTGAACACCCGTTGACTTCTAATTGGTCTGGTCATATAGTTTCCTTGCTATTAGTTAATTGCCGATTGGTTGATCGCTTAATAACTGTTCTACAGGACACTCCCCATGAATATAGTTACCAAACCATTCATGTATTTACCCATTTATCGAATTATCCCTAAAGACATCTGATTTGACTATTTGTGGTGATAGAAAATCGTACAGTTCAATGGATGTGATAGATAATTTAATAAGATTAAGTTTCCCGGTGCAGTACTTTGTATGTCTGATGATAATAAGGTATCACTTTAATCCTTTTCATTTGGCATAGTTCAATGGATGTATGAAATAATCTAATAAGATTAGAATTCCCGAATCAATACTGTTGACCACCCTATCAACTGGATACCTTGCTAAATATACGTCTCTAAGAAGTAGATTCACATATCTTAATATACTATCTTTTACCTTTCAAATTGTTGATTTAGTCTACTTTAACAATGAATGCAAAGATATGTCATGTTTCTACTTGCGAAATGGCCAATATATCATAAAGATTTGCTATTAAATTTCCAAATTTCATTTATGTTATTATTGTTCCTAACATTCAAATATTTTCTTTATAGAACCCTTATTATTATGATATAAGATTTATCATTAATTAAAATAGTTATTTTATTTATAAATATTGATGTAAATAAACTTTTTACATTTTCTTACATTATTAAAATATCTATTTCTAGTTATGAAATTATGGTTGGACCTGCAGCTATGTAACATTTTTAATGGGAGCCTTCAAGGGATAAATTTGGCTCCAGGGGCATAATTTGAACAAACTTGGTAGAGAACTATAAGATGTCACTACATACCAAATTTGGTAGCCCTAGGCCCAATGGTTATGGACAGGAAGATTTTTAAAGTTTGCATAAAAGAGGCTTTATATAAGCATATGTTCAGTTTTGTAACCCCCGTGGCAGGGTCAAATTTGAGCCCAGGGGAATAATTTGAACAAATTTGGTAGAGGACTATTAGATGTCACTACATACCAAATTAAGTAGCCCTAGGCTCTATAATTATGAACAAGAAGATTTTTAAAGTTTGCACAAAATAGGCCTTATTTAAGCATTTGTTAATTTTTGTGACCCCCGGCAGGGTCAAATTTGACCCCAGGGGCATAATTTGAACAAACAAAGTAGAGAACTATTAAATGTCACTACATACCAAAATGTGATAGCACTAGGCCCAATGGTTATGGACAAGAATTTTTTTAAAGTTTGCACAAAATAGGCTTTATATAAGCATATGTTCAATATATTGACCCCCTGGGCGGGGTAAAATTTGACCACAGGGGCATAATTTGAACAAACTTGAAAGAGGTTTACCCCAGAAACATTTGTGAGAAGTTTTATCAGAATTGGACTTGTAATTTAGGAGAAGAAGATGTTTAAAGAAAAAGTTAACGCATGTACGCACGCACGCACGACGGACACGGGACAATGACATAAGCCCCGCTGGCCTCTGGCCAGTGGAGCTAAAATGAGATTATCATACTTCGCACTAAATGGTGGCAGCAAGCAGTTGTTCTCGAAAAAGATACGAAACAAATATCTGAATACATAAAGCACGTGAATGTTATACCTGCACAACGTCAAATAGCACAGCAGCATAAGATAGTCATGTAAATGTTATACCACCACAATGTCAAATATCACTGCAGAATAGAATAGTCATGTGAATGTTATACAAGCACAATATCAAATAGTAATGTATCCTATAATACCGGTAGAATTTCCCGTCTGAGTGACAAAGTATGTAGATCATTTGGTGCGTGTGTGTATTCGTGCGTTCGATGCGTGCTTGCTTCTGCAGCATATTCACGAACATTGAAATGATATGGTTTCCATGACTTTAATTTATGTTAATGAACATATCATTAAACAGGTGATTATACCGGTAATCAACGATACAAAATTTGCTGATTCCATACATGCACAAATTAGCAATTTAGGCAACGAATACAATGTTCTATCAAATACTTGATTATAAAGTCCTAGCAAACATTGTCAAATGTGAAGTATTTTTCATATGTTCGTTAAGGTAAATTTGTATGAAACTGGACTACAAAACTGGACTACAAATCAAATAACACACTCTACAGAATGCAAGTGATAAGAAAACACAAATATAAAGTCTAATGCCCTTAATGGTATGTTAAAACAACCAATAGTTTTATAAAATACAACAGATATTGGAGGAAATTTGTTTAAAAAAGTAAACAAGTATTTCCTGCCATTTAATCTAAAACGAATTTACTATGTTTATATTAAAACAGTTTAAATAGTGTTCTAAGTATAATGTATTCGGCAAAAATACATGACTTGTATCAATGATTTTATTACGATAAATACTTAAATAAAACATCGTATATTTTAAAACGTTATACGAGTGCGAGCTTATTATTGGAAAACAACGTCGGTGACAACAAGTTCATATTTCGTAGTGTCTGATTCTACTGACGGAACGTTCATTGTGACTGCATCGTTTCATGTAACAATCGTCTCACAGGCGTGGGCAACTTTTCTGGCCTTTTTCTTTCGACTTGGTTTGGGTTTTTTTCTGATGAGGGTGTTCTGTAGAACGTGCGATTGTTGGATTGAACAACTCCCCTATCACGCTCCTTATTAGACAAGAATGTTCTTTGCTGAGAATCTCTGCTTTCTTGAGACATGGCGGAACAATTGTCAATACACGAAGGCTGGTAGTGATGTGCAAATCTTTCGGTAAGTTCAAATTAAGTTGCCCATTCCCCGAAAAGCTCTGCATCGTTCTGTCGTTCTGTTATTGACTTTGTTGCTTATTACTTCGATAAATTGTGGTATTCTGTTTGTTTTCAATGCGTGGCGGCCTTTAGTATATGATTATTGTTCGTCCAGTCGTATCCAATCCTTTTCTTCCTATATGGTTAGATTATGAAATTCGTTAAAGTTGGTACATGCTTGTCATTAAAATAAGGAAAGAACTCATTGTCACCGACGTTGTTATAAAATAATGTTATTAATCTTAATTGGTTATCACGATGATAAAAAATATAAATAATCGGAAGACGTTAACCCGACGCATCCGTAAATGACGTCACATATTTGTTACCGTACCATCAGTGGATATCAGACCTTATCTTCCACGTATTTGTTCGTGTTTTGACGCAAAGGCCAGGTGCAAAGTATGAGTACTTTCTGGAAGGCACAGTTCTATTGCTGCTTGAAAAGCCTTTTCTTCATCTGAACCAATGATTAGATTTTTGTTATTTCAGTACTGGATATATAGGTTGTCAGCTATGTCGCGAAAAAAAAAGACGAATACGTTTTAAATCATGAATTCGTATGTATAAATTTCGGCCCAAATGTTAATGGATGACTTCTTGTGTTTTGCGTTTACCGAAAGATCTTTGTTAACAATATGAGAAAAGTAAAATTCGCCCAAGTTGTAGGTCTTGTCAACACCCAAGATTGGTTTGCCAGTCGCACACAATCTCAGATATGTGTTGACTATTCACGTGAGTGATAACAGGTTGGTTTATGCCATTAAAATGCTTAACGCTACATACATGTACTAACTAATGGGTTGCTGTCATTTCTTCGACACAAATGATTTGGTCTGACGGATTTGATGGTAATGAATTAATTGTTTTTATCGATGTATACTTTATATTTCTTAATTTCTTTCGTTTCTTTGCTTCGAAAACTCAATTGCGATTATTCATGTTTTTTTCAACCGATTTCACAGACAATGTTTTGAGCAGGTTTGACAGTTGTCGTTGTACACCAGGTTTTGTTCGTATATACACGGGAGCGCAAGCACTTTTGGCCGACCCATGACGTTTTCTGTCCGGAAAAGACTTTAAGAACCTATGTACTCCACAACAGCAACGTTTAAAGGTAGTTGCGGTAAATTGTCAGGGCGGCTGACAAAAGAAGTGCAGCGTCTTTTAAATTGCTGCGTTCCTTTTTCGCTTACAGTCAGTGTATTGTATAAACGTTAAATCGTCAATATTTGGTTTGTAGATGGTTGAGGTTCTATTTTTTATATATTTTCTTTTTGTCTTTAATTTTTTTTTCGACGCAATAAACACATTCTATCTTATGAATGGTTTGCAGTTTTCCATAATTATAAATAAACGAAAACGTAGGCGACCAGGCGCAACGGTCATCCCAAAATTGTGATTTTATCCCAGCGAGACGTCTTTCGTTATTATGACCATTATTTATGATGAAGTAGTGTCCATCTTTTCTACAAGTCGATATTTCACCAATAATAGCGAATGGACCACTCACAATTTTTATAACCTTATTTATCACATGCTATACCTTGTTTCCCATGTAATATAACCATTACATATATTTTTATATTACAGATTTGTAATACAACATTTTTAAGCGTTTTCATTGGCTACAGAATCAATGACTAACCAATCGCATGGCTTAATTTTGGTGAAATGACGTCGTCAACATGATATGACATCACGATAGTAAACAACTTTTAGATCTATCAGCATTTGTTTGGTCAATTAAGATGTATTTTATTTAGTTTAAAAGCATGTGATAAAAAAGATCTGACACTCGTTGTCATATCATACCATATTTTATTAAACTCGTCCAGGAAATTCGTTTGTAAAATTCATGAACTCGTTGAATAAAATATGGTATAATATGACAACTCATGTCAGATTCTATATTTATGTCTAAAAAGTGTCTAATGGTCCTTTTCTAAATGTTGAAAAGTCCCCGGTCTCGTGAGTGTCTTCGACTGTTAGTTTCAGAAAAAATTCTGAAGCATTTCTTAAGTTTTGGTGGGAAATTCATCTGTTGTGATTGTTTCTTCTGTAAGTTGATCTGTGTTTTTCTTAATATGATTCAGCACGTATGTATCCATCTACATGTGATGTATCACTTTCAGAGAAATATCCATTTCCTGTACTGCCATGAACGTCTTTGACGGATTCATTTACAAAAGGTACTGATGGCAATTCTGAATACCGCGTTTGGTGTACACCAGTTGTATTTACATAGTCGTGATCTCAAATGTTCGTTGCAGTAAAATACACATTCTTTGTTTCTGTACGTGTTTGTGTATGAGTCGTGGTCAGTTTTCCGGTATGTCTATGAGCATTTTTGATTCTTGATTTGTTACTGTTGTATGTTAAATGTTGGTTTCCGATTAGAACTAGCTCTTTTTGTTCTGTTGTTGGATGCATCGTAATGACTTCTTGTTGCAAAACATCATACATATTTTGTGATTGGAAGGAGTGAGGCGTGTCTTGAATTTCCTTTGCTCGTCAAAAATGTGTCATGGAATATATTTCGCCTTGTTTTACGTTTTCAACTAATGAAACAATGTGATTAGCTACCCATGATGCAACATCCGTTGGTGGTTGTGTTGGTACACTCATGCTCGTCCACATCAATGACAGTTGTCCTTGTTTTGGATCGGCAAATTAAGGTTTGATCAGCGTATTCATCGTCTTGAATATGTAGGCATTTACGTTATTTACTGCGGGATACTTGACCTTTATTGGTAGATTTAAAAACATTGATGTTGTCACGAACATATGAATTGTGGCATCGGTTCCTTGACGTACACACCTCACGCAGTCTTCTTCAAATGGTGGACACAGAACGGTGAGTCGTTTGTAATGTGGAAGAATCATTATTTCTGATTTTTGTAACAGCATTTTAATACAACATCTGTATCTTAATTCCGTGCCTCGTGTTTCATCTCCGTTTAACAAAAGCGACACCGAGTTAAAGAAACAGTCTCCATATAGGCTGCTGTGTAGAACTGAGATGTTCGACTCATGAATATGTGAAAGAAGCGTATTTGCTACTGGATCCTGCTCGTGGTTTTTGAAGTCCTTGTTCAATTTTGTGCTTATCGGGTTCATATCTCAGCAAAAGCTTCTTGCGTTCCGCGGCCTTGGTTAACTTGAGAATTCCACCGGAGGATGACTTAAAAGAAAGAAATAATAGTGTAAACACCGATTTTAGAAAAGTATATCACTTCTTACAAGTTACATTAACTGTGAATATAACGTTATTTCACATACATGTATTCAGAATAATTATTTTAATTATACATGTATACATTTATTAACATTTTTGCTTATTGCTTCAAATATTATTTCAACGATAAAATGTTATAAGTAATAAATTGTTAGTTCCTGTAATTATACTTTAAACTGTTCATAACCTATTCTTACAAATATGTTCAACGAATATTTTTATAACATACTTCAACATATTTAAAAATAGTGAGCAAGTCCCTGTAAGTAAACAAATG
The DNA here is from genome assembly GCA_007657795.1 of Dreissena rostriformis. NCBI lineage: Eukaryota > Metazoa > Mollusca > Bivalvia > Myida > Dreissenidae > Dreissena > Dreissena rostriformis. Next base: position 109,133 of record VMBQ01003153.1, read on the forward strand.
ATTGACAGTAGAATATGTAACCGTTAATATTTTGTATCCATGACTGCATACGTATAATTTTTAGTTCGACTATCAGGGTAAGCTTTATAATATATTGCGTGTTGTATATTTTGTATCAAATAATTATTTGCTAATTGCCCCATCAAATGCTACACTTAACAGCGATAACATAGTTTTTTTAACTGCAAAAAAACTATAACTTAAATGTAATATCAATTTTTTGTTACTGCAAATAAGGCAAAGTTGTAAATATTCCAACGCTGTTGTAATACCTTTCAATCGTCCAGTGGTTCAGGGCCTCATTTTCCTACATCACTGCTATATACGAGGGCAGGACACACAGACGATTACTGGAAAAGATTCACCTCTGCCCTAAAAAAGCCAAGATAGCATTGTTGACTGCAATAAATAGATTTGTTGCATGAACATGTCTGCACCATTTTAATGTAAATAACATACCGTTGCCAACTGTTGGTATATAACTTTTTTTGTTTGGAGTCCATATTTTTTATTAGTTTTTACACATGTGTCAATAAGTTTTGTTTTAAGCGAACTGTTTATGAGTTGACTTAAACGATTAGAGAAGTCTGATCAAAAGAATAATTTTTATAAAATATTTCATGAAATGATTTAAATATAATGTAAATTTCATACTTCCAATGAAGACAATGACTGAACATGAAAATTATGTAAAACGTTTTACCATACTGCCATGTTTATATAATAAATTTATTTTGAATTAATGCAATTATCGAAATTCGATGCGATTTTTTTTCAAGCAAAACTTATATTGAAATCAACAGTAAATACATAAATGCGTCTACATGCTTCAATCATTTTTTTCTTATTCAGATAAACAAAGTTTAAACCAATTAACTGTTGTACGAAAATTACCTTGTCAACTACCTTTCTCCATCATCTAGTGTTGCAAGGTTCATTGGATCAATCACCTCGTTACCAAGCCTGAGCCTTTTATCATCATTGTATGCCCCTTTTCTTCCAGTGGTGATCTTGTCCTGAGCCTGTAATAGAGGCTGTAATTTTGGGCAAAACAAAACACTGTATGCTTACGTATTTCTTCATATACTCTGTCAGTCCTGACCACCAATACCTCATGTTGATTGCCTCTTTTGTCTTGTTTATTCCACTGTACACTCCCGCACAAAACCAAAATCACCCCATTCTCCTGAGGCGAGTTGGTACTGTATTGGTGCGAGGGGTTTGTCGGGAACCCATCAATTAATGATTCAATCCTTTTCTAATCTACGCAGAAAACAACACGGTTTAAGAGGCTGACATTAAATCATGATAACGATGTTCAGTATTATCAATTTGTGTGCATTAATCGATATATTAACATCGGCAACTTTCATTCTCTGCGCCGGATGAAACGGGCCCGTTGTGTTTATGATGCGCACTTGCATATTTTACGGGGGTTTCCGGACGTTTCCCCCCCCCCGAGACGTTTCCTCCCCCAGACGTTTCCCCCCCCCAAGACGTTTCCTCCCCAGACGTTTCCTCCCTAGACGTTTCACCCCCATTTTGGGGGTGAAACGTCTGCATAATATGTAAATGTTTATTAGCAGTAGTTATTTGTATTAAAGTGAAAACAAAATTACTTTATCGATTAGTATTAAAATTGAGTGCATTTTATGTGTCTTAATAATAAATGATTTAAAAAAAAACTGACGAGCATGGAGCTACATTTGTCGTACAAACCTCTCTTCTTTCTGAGGAAAGTAGTGTCAACCAATCTGCTAGGGACGCTAGCGTTGAAATTGAAAGTTATGCTATGGATTCCTCAAGTGTTGAATCTGTTAGGGGTACTAGTGAAAGTGATGCTATGGATTATTCAAGTGTTAGGGATGCTGACTTTACAGATACTGCCAGTGCTGATCAGCTTAATCAACCATTTGATCTTCCAGACAGACCCGCTATCAATCAGTTTTTAATACAACCTTGTTCAGTTCACAGTCTGTTAAATGTTATACAATAATTTTAAGTACATAAAATGAAAGTAGAATACGTCTAAGGGAATATGTGCCCGTAAAATGTTCAACGAAATGTTAATATTGTCATTATAGAAAAGTTCAACAACAAATGATAAATTGAGAAGTGTTTAAGATTTTGACAACTTCCTAGGAAAACAGACACATAAATAGCGTCTAAAATCGTCGTTATGACCGCCAAAACGGCTCATTCAAACATCATGATTGGTGTAATAGATTCATTAAACATGAAATTCCATCCTTTAAGACCAACTTTGATTTTTTTTATGAGAAAAACAAATGGAAAACTTATTTAAATTTACCTTGACAAAAACCAGGAAGTTTATCCGAAAATTGTCACTATCGACAGTGCCCTACTGTATTCATTGTTATTGAAGCTGAGGTTAATTTAAACCATAAAAAA
>VMBQ01003154.1:0-76803 GCA_007657795.1 Dreissena rostriformis
ACCACTCAATTTGAGTTACAAGAGACTATGGACAGATAAACGCTTATATAAACATCATTAAAACATTTTAAAAGGTACATCTAGATAAAAGTGTACAGATACAAAGATTAGCAGTTAGTTTTCTAATGTATGACACTCCAACAGCAATCAGTATGATTATAATTGGTAGATTTTCCAGAGGCAATACAAAACAAAAACTGTGAATACATTAAACAGAACTTATTGGGTCCTTATAACAATTGTTTCAACTCATTAACCACATTTAGTTTAAGTTGTGGGTTAAACATTATCTACTGTATGTTTGCGTATTTGGAAGTTAATCGGGTGCATCTGTGCCTTCGGCTGCATTAATTATCTACCTTATGTCAGGTATCCTTGTCTATAAACCCAAATGAAGCAAATGTAACTAACGGTCCACTGACTTTTTGCAATTATCAGCCAGGTTTTATGACTGTCATCTGGTTATAAAAGCACTTATACAATGTGTTCACGGTTCAACGCAAATACAAAGATTTTTTTAGAAGTAGCCTGCTACTACTTAATTTGAAAGAAGAATGTACTATTTTACGTTTACAGTATGAAGTTGCCAAATGTGTTTTGTGTGTTGTCTTGTTCTATATACTCTATTCAAAACGATATATTAGAAGATATTATATTTTAATGTTTTATTAATACGGTTAAGCCAAAAACGTTAAAAAAACGTGCTTCGTTATACTTTTTATTACGAGTTTCTACGAGTTACTCACACAAGTTTTATTTCACCTGAACACAGCTGGGCAGAGCCATTTTTAAATCAATATGTTAACTTTAGTTGGTGAATATGAATGAGTATAGCAAACCTGATCGCAAACTCAATCTAGAAGGTTAAAAGTTTAAGGTGGGCACACAATAAAGTCAGCCGGATAAATGAAAACAAACATTTTGTTAAGTCATTGCAAACAAACACTTTCAGATGTAATCAGATGAATATATATATATATATATATAACCATAGCCAGTCACTCACAGACAATCTTCATGTTTTGGAACGCCAACATTGCTTTTGTTGAGAGGAACTTATATGCTTGTTACGTTGGCATAACGTTGAGTAATATTAGCGTTATATTGAGTCAAGATTACATTATTTTGGGTCATACTGTCATAATGTGGAGTCAAAATAGTATAAAGCTGAGTCACATTGGCTTTTGGTTGACTAAATTATACATTTTGTTTAATCAATTTGACATTATGTTTGGTCTCATAATGTAAGGTAAAAACGGCATAATGTGTAGTCAGCATGGCATAAGGTTGAGTCAAACTGGCATTATGTTGGGTCAAGTTAATACAAGATTGAATATATTTGGCATAAGGGTGTGTCAAGTTGTCATAATGTTGACATAAGGTTGAGTTTAGTTAACACTAGATGGAGTCAAATAAGCTTATGTTGGATAAAGTATTCATTAGCTTAAGTCTAGATGAAATGTGTTTGGTCAAGTTTTTGGTTGATTCAGTTTGCCATTAGATAGATTCAAGTTGATATTGTTGTGGGTCAAATTTGATTCAGGTTGTGTCCAGTTTTCCTTTGTTGAGTCAAGTTTGTATTTGATCGGGTCGCAAGATGTTGGGTCAAGTTGACATGAGGTTGATGTTGGGAAGTCTCGTACATGAAATTTAGTAACATGCTCACATAAAGGCATTGACGTAAACTTTATTTCCAGACAAGCACGTGGTTATGTAATGCGTACTTTCGAATTAGCTTTATACTATACATCTATCTATTATTTCTTCTCGCGTAGAACGGAGTAAAGGTAGCATGCACTAGCTGACTAAAACAAATGTGTTAATTAAATCCATATTATACACCCTTTCAGTTATTGACAGTTTGTAATAACCTCCCCTGAATGACGTCATTCGGGGATACCCGATAATCGATTGTAAGCGAACAAAGAGATTTCGTGTTTGACAATGTGTGTTTTCTACGTCTCTGCCTCTGGTGTTTTCATAATATATGACCGTTATTGTTTATATGCGGGACGGTTATTACATAATTACATTATGTGTTTTGTCAATAAATTGATAATGTATTCTTAAATAAACATTACAGGAATTGCACCAACATGAACAGACATCATATGATTAAAAAAAAATATGATTTGACTTAAATCTCACAAACCCTGACAATAAAATAATAATAAAAAAATGAATACTTTTATATCTAATTTATATTATTTAAATACTCTGTATTCCTTTTTACCGGTTATCACTTTCATGACCTATTAAAAAAATAAAAAAAATATGACAAATAAATGTGTAAAATGTAAATGTCCCCGGCATTTCAACCATACTCTCAACTCTATTACTTTGCATCTTTCTGGAAGTTGAGGTAAAACAGCCCCAGGGACATCCTTGGGATACAGCTGCAACAAAATAAAAAGGCAGGTTTTAAGCATTATAGCTACTTTAAAAATATTCATGTAACTTTTACAACAAACAATTGAGTACGAATACAAAAAAATATCTAGAAAATTGACAATTCAATTCCGATTTTCGATGGTATGGGTTATGTTCCCAAAGTGGTGAAAAAAGCCCTCAAATCATATTATGCCAATAATCAATACCCTTAAAAATATAAACTATCGGAAAATAACTCATAATAAGGCGCTTTTTTTTCAATATTTGGAATTTATATAATATATTTACTGTTAAGCAAAGATCTATCAATATTTTTAGATCTTTGATTTAAGTTCAAAGTTTATGTAGATCTACTAACATGAAATTTGTCTTGACACCCAGTCATTGAAATTGAATGGAATGTTTAATGTATTTTTTCACATTTTAGCAACTTAAATGAAATATACAAAAAGCGATAGCTTTAATATGCATCAATATAATAAAAAAATAATAGTTGTGCAACTCTCGCATATATAGTGCAAGAGACGTTGATTTTTCAGCTACACTGTACAATTTTCTCTCCGGCTGATTTTGTTTATCCCCGCTTGACGTCACATCCGGCTAAGGGACACAACTCTAACACTAGTAAATGCGAATAACTGAAAGGGTGTATAATATGTGTAATTGCTTGGGCTACAGTCACTGCTACACATACACGTATACTCATGATTAAACATCAATTAGAACTTAAATTAAACACAATGTGGGTTCATTTTCCTAAATAAAAACAAACGAACGTGAGGCTAGCAGCATTATGTATTCACTCACTGTTTGTTAATTTTCTTTACATATTACTATTTTTCATTTTAGGTGCGAACCCGAGTATAATAACAGCCCTTCAGTTATTCATAAAAAATGAATTTTCTACACAAAGTGGAATGCTTCGTTAAAAGACAGGAAGAAGAGGAACTTCAATGTATCATACGGTAAACACTTTTTCGTTTGTCAATCGGATTACATCGTGATTTATAAACAAAGCATATGCAGCAGGAATATAGTTAAGCAGGAGCCACGAACCATTTGCCCCTCACATATGTGCTTGGCCCTTTGTTAGTCAGAGAAAATCCTTGGCATAACTATATATAATTTTAATAGACCACTTCCGTTTCGGCAAAGGACGTATCGCCCAAAATAATGATTCGTACTACAGTATTTAATAGGGCCAAACACAATTATTTAAAACCATGCAAAAGTAATAAAGCATGGCTTAACTATAAAATATTAAAGTGGCACATAATTGTGCTATAAGCAACATTCTCTCTGATATAACATTGGAACCTCAAACATTCAGTGTAACTTTATCTAAAACATGTTTTATTGATTTGGATGAATTACGAATTATGAATGCATAATTGCACGCACATAATTTATGTTATTTATGTTATGCTTCCTGACATAACGAGCATTTGAGTACTCTTTGGAAACCAGCTGTCAACATTAATTGTACAAGATGAACCTGATAGCAACACATTAAAATATTTTGGCATTGTTAACAACGCATTTGTATCTCAGTATCGTTGTTACTTATTAAATGAATCGTATCAGCACAGTAACCAATAAAACACACACACGCACGCACACACACACGCACACACACACAAACACACACATACCCTCTGCAAGGCTACACACCACGATACATCTAATCAGTTGTGTTACCTTCGGATTAACATCCACTGGAGCAGATACCAACTAAATCCCATCAATCCTGAATGGTCACTTACTAATTTACAGACACAGGCAAAGATTCCAAGCAAATAACATTACACCAGAACTAACTGATTAACATACACAAGCACAGTAAACAACTACATCTAATCACACAAACATAATGAAATCATGGTTCAAGTGATCACTTATTAAAATGGTATTGGGTTTTTCCGTTTTTCTCCTGTTGATCAGTTAAGGAATCAGCTACTCTTAAGGTTGCTAATCAATAGCCTCATCTGCATTGCTTTGCGCGTGTATGTGTGTATTTTAGACTCCATTGCGTCTGCGCGAATGCATCTATTGGCTCACCTGTCCCAAAGTCTGAACAACATTTTCAACTACTTTGTGGCGCATCAATGATGATTTCGGCAGCCTTCCTATACAAGGGTTGGTCAAACGTTACAATGGTGTGAAGGTTGTGGAAAGGTTGCAAACTAAGACTCATGTTGGCAGAATTCACGCTTTGTCCCAATTGCACATATTAATCATAGGCAAGAATTTGACTGACAACAGCCCAGGGTACTGGCTTTGCTGATGCAAGATACGCATCATTCACTGCCAATTCAGTGTTGCCTGATGCTGAAAAATATCGATCCTCTTGTCAAAATCCAGAAATCGCGGCAGGTCCAAACTATGGTGTTTCACATAACAAGCATCACGTCAAAAGTAATGGACTTGCGACCCTTCGTATTGTGTCATTGGACGCCATGTGAGATTTCTGTGTAACATAATAAACTTAAACTATGTCTGACAATCGTAATGTGCTCTTTACCCCTCGAAACCTCGGTTTAGACAACAAAATCATCGAATCTTAGTGGATAGTTACATAGTTATGATCATTAATAGGTTTTGGTGGCTATCTTGGCGGCCATTTTGGACGCCATGTTGGATTTGTGTGTTATATAATAAACTTAAACAATGTCTGATAATATTAATGTGTTCTTTGACCCTTGAAACCTATGAATATCCACCAAAATAATCAAATGTGAGTGGATATTTACATAAGTTATGATCATTTATAGGTTTTGGCGGCCATCTTGGCGGCCATTTAAGACGCCATGTTTGATTTGTGTGTACTATTGTTAACTTAAACAATGTCTAATCTTTATGAGTGTGTTCTTTGCCCCTTGAAACGTAGGTATAGACACCAAATCCATCAANGTGTGTGTGTGTGTGTGTGTGTGTGTGTGTGTGTGTGTGTGTGTGTGTGTGTGTGTGTGTGTGTGTGTGTGTGTGTGTGTGTGTGTGTGTGTGTGTGTGTGTGTGTGTGTGTGTGTGTGTGTGTGTGTGTGTGTGTGTGTGTGTGTGTGTGTGTGTGTGTGTGTGTGTGTGTGTGTGTGTGTGTGTGTGTGTGTGTGTGTGTGTGTGTGTGTGTGTGTGTGTGTGTGTGTGTGTGTGTGTGTGTGTGTGTGTGTGTGTGTGTGTGTGTGTGTGTGTGTGTGTGTGTGTGTGTGTGTGTGTGTGTGTGTGTGTGTGTGTGTGTGTGTGTGTGTGTGTGTGTGTGTGTGTGTGTGTGTGTGTGTGTGTGTGTGTGTGTGTGTGTGTGTGTGTGTGTGTGTGTGTGTGTGTGTGTGTGTGTGTGTGTGTGTGTGTGTGTGTGTGTGTGTGTGTGTGTGTGTGTGTGTGTGTGTGTGTGTGTGTGTGTGTGTGTGTGTGTGTGTGTGTGTGTGTGTGTGTGTGTGTGTGTGTGTGTGTGTGTGTGTGTGTGTGTGTGTGTGTGTGTGTGTGTGTGTGTGTGTGTGTGTGTGTGTGTGTGTGTGTGTGTGTGTGTGTGTGTGTGTGTGTGTGTGTGTGTGTGTGTGTGTGTGTGTGTGTGTGTGTGTGTGTGTGTGTGTGTGTGTGTGTGTGTGTGTGTGTGTGTGTGTGTGTGTGTGTGTGTGTGTGTGTGTGTGTGTGTGTGTGTGTGTGTGTGTGTGTGTGTGTGTGTGTGTGTGTGTGTGTGTGTGTGTGTGTGTGTGTGTGTGTGTGTGTGTGTGTGTGTGTGTGTGTGTGTGTGTGTGTGTGTGTGTGTGTGTGTGTGTGTGTGTGTGTGTGTGTGTGTGTGTGTGTGTGTGTGTGTGTGTGTGTGTGTGTGTGTGTGTGTGTGTGTGTGTGTGTGTGTGTGTGTGTGTGTGTGTGTGTGTGTGTGTGTGTGTGTGTGTGTGTGTGTGTGTGTGTGTGTGTGTGTGTGTGTGTGTGTGTGTGTGTGTGTGTGTGTGTGTGTGTGTGTGTGTGTGTGTGTGTGTGTGTGTGTGTGTGTGTGTGTGTGTGTGTGTGTGTGTGTGTGTGTGTGTGTGTGTGTGTGTGTGTGTGTGTGTGTGTGTGTGTGTGTGTGTGTGTGTGTGTGTGTGTGTGTGTGTGTGTGTGTGTGTGTGTGTGTGTGTGTGTGTGTGTGTGTGTGTGTGTGTGTGTGTGTGTGTGTGTGTGTGTGTGTGTGTGTGTGTGTGTGTGTGTGTGTGTGTGTGTGTGTGTGTGTGTGTGTGTGTGTGTGTGTGTGTGTGTGTGTGTGTGTGTGTGTGTGTGTGTGTGTGTGTGTGTGTGTGTGTGTGTGTGTGTGTGTGTGTGTGTGTGTGTGTGTGTGTGTGTGTGTGTGTGTGTGTGTGTGTGTGTGTGTGTGTGTGTGTGTGTGTGTGTGTGTGTGTGTGTGTGTGTGTGTGTGTGTGTGTGTGTTTGTGGTTGTTGTAATGATTTTAGAGGCTTGTTCTTTAAATCAGTCGATCCATAATAAGTTCACAAGTATGCGTTGTATGTTTATACAAAATGCATCCATTTATAAAGATCCAAACTGAATATGTCATGTGATGGTTGATTGGTGCAACATATAAAGCGGTATTTAATATTTTTCCCGTGTTCAGTATACTGAAATAGTTTAATGCTTTCTTGCAGGCAATTGTCTCTTTTTTGTCTTACAATAGCTGCCAACATACTATTTACAGCGTCTTAGCATGAACAGCGTTATGTTTTCGGCTGAACTAAAATTCCAGTTTCAATAAGGATTATTACTGTCCTCAGATAGTTCAAGTCTACCATAATTTTATTAAAATGTTTTATATTTAATGTAAAATACGAAATATAAAAATACCACAGACCATTTTGTAGAGGTTCTTTAATTATTTGAATAACATATTCACAATTAAAGTTAAAATTACCCTCACAAAACATAAATATGATCAGCATTGTGTTAAATGTGACCGATTTGGAAATAACCAATGTAAGCATATAATAAGGCTAAAAATTCGATGTCTTTTTTCTCGCACATAAACGTACAAATGGTTGTAAACTATTTGTGTATTTATGCAATCATATCACATTATCACAGATTGATATTCTGTTTTGTTTTAAATATTTTTTAACAAATATAACATTATTATTAAATAAAACACTTTTTTAATACTAGAACTAATTCATATAAAATTTGAGATGGATCAGTATCTTTCCTAATTTATCACAACTCGTATATGCACTTGCGTAAAATGTATTTACCTACAACTTGTAATAAGAATATAATATCTGTAATGTGTATAGTATTGCTGATTGGGTCATTGTCGACCTGAAATGGCTTGAAGTCATGCGGGGGTGACAAGAAACCGATTCATGTCACCCTGAGGTGACATGAAGCCGATTCTAGTCACCCGAGGGTGACATATATCGGCTTGAAGTCACCCAGGGTGACATGAATCGGCTTATAGTCACCCCCGGATGACTTATGGGCCATTTCAGGTCGACAAAGACCCAATGAGCTATAGTATTGCTGTTGATTTTCTCAAACAAGTATAAACACCACTATGTTGTCATATAACATAATATTTATACATTGTGTGCAATTCAGTTTGACAACAGATATGTTTTATACATTTTTTCAAACAACATCCCAGGACAGTACTTTCATTTCAACGGAAGGCAATGCATTTATTCATTATAGCCCTACTCTCCAAACATGTTTAATTACTAAACATTGTTTATTATGAACATCGCACCAACTAAAATGCAAATAAATACAATAAATAATAATAATACTTATTTATCAAATAGTTTCTATTTATGTGATAGCTGGGGATGCCTCGGGAGAAAATCGTGTAAGCATACTCAGTTCGTACAAGCGCCGATAGTTCATAGATATTTATTCCATTCGCACAACGTGCGTTTGAAATTAAGCAATACATGACATTCTTGTATTAAAAATTAAAAATATGTTAGTAACATAAACGTAATTTACTTACAAATAACTTAATGTCCATTAAAAAGCATTGACTTTTCGGTGGACATGGGTTATTATATTATGCATACATGAACAAATAAAAGTATTAAGGTCATTAACAAAAGGGTCATGATGACACTATGTTGCTCAACTTAAAAGCATGCTTTTGTAATTATCCAATGAAGCAAATCGACCAACTAATATATGGCTTTACCGACTGTGATCATAATTTCAAAAATACCTTTTTGGTTACATCTGTTTTTGACCCCACTTGAACCACTATGTAATTGTATATGACACGTAGTAATGACCTACTTTAAATAGTTTCAATGTAAATACAAATATGTATGTTTAATTGCGCGTTGAGACAAAATAAAACCATTAATAATTATTCAACATGATTTCGTCAACCACGCTTTATTTTCATTCTAGATACAGCAACAGCTTATTTTTAATTTGCCTTTTCAATTTACTAAAATTACTGAATGCTGTCTGAAGATACCTGTCACTTTCAGGATTTACTGAAATGTCTGCCCCTCATAATTCATAACGTCTCCGTATTCGAGGAACTATCAAGGTGGCGTCAGTAAAATGTATGTATTGTATCAGTATGGTTTCGAGTGGCATTCACTCTTGTATAAACACTCTGACCGAAAAAAGAGAAACCTTATTCATAGTAACAAAGATACGCATGTCCGTTATTGCTGTATTAGTTTTTTGTATTAAGTTGCCAAATATAGAATAGTAAGGTTGTTCATTCGCAGTAGTAGCTTGCTTACTTCTAGCTTTGCATATAAATTAACTTCCTCGTGAGGTCAATATAAAGACAGTTAAATACAACACACAAAATAATGCATCGCGCGACCATATTTGTCACTGACCGGAGCGTTCAATTGTTGGTTTTGTCCTTTGTTGACTCGAGATACATTTGATCACATAAAAAGTGTGGCTTCTTTTGGAATTGGTAATTTGGTGCGTTAATGTTTGTAAATTACTGAGTCGCATGGAATGCTGTGGTCGTTCAACGTCTGATGAAGCGTTCCATGCAACCACTCTGCTGCCAATGTGTTAATATAATTGCATGGGTTACTGGAAGGCAGTTGTGTTCTACGTCTTCAGAACATCGTATTATACGCTTGAAGTGTTATCTGTTGAACCGAGACAATCTGGGTGACCTCGTTTGCAATAAATTTGCAAGTCAATACATAAATGATGAAAACATTCTGTAGGACGGTAAAACAATATGTTACTTGTTTGTGTCTTTGTGCTTTTAGACAAATATTTAAAAGGGAGATATTTGACAATATATGATTTCGTTCAACTTAACATTCGGTCCATATCGTTTATGCAAACTTTAATCTTATGTATTTGGTGTTTTTTCGCCATATATTAATATGTACATAAATAATGCTCCTGATTTGAATGTGTCAAGCCAAGTTGATTGTCTCCGTTGTCGTTTCAAAATAAAGAACTCGTTAAATGCTGTCTTGCAGTCATTTTGTATAGCAAAGTATATCCCATACATTTATCGGCGTTTTATAATACAAAGCCTTCGATTAGAAAAATCACTTAAACACCAGCATCGTAGCAGTAGTAATAAATATTTAAACTTATACAGATGTCACTTAGTGCCTCTCGCCGTAAAGATCTGGTCTTGAGTTTAGCCTGGGTTGACTCTATAGACATTAACATTTTTTATTTAATGCGGTAATACGATTTAGGAAAGGCATTTGATCACTTCAACTTGTTATGACTAGTGCCGTTTTAGCTTGAACAGAAAAATGCAATGTGTACGATTTGTAATGTGCATAGTCATTTGGTAGATCAATACATTGATACAAGTTTTTAAACACCTTTACAGCACTTGAATGTTCGTGTATACAATCATTGATGCAAATTATACATCTTTGTAACTTTTCAAATGCAATTGATTTATTATAAAATGTCGATGATTATTCTTATTAAACCACAACTTCAAAGCATAACCGATTTTGTTTTTCGAGTCAAGTTACACAGTTTATTAAGTTAGATTAATTGAATTTCAAGTGAACATACGAATTACGTATAACAGCCAAAGCTTATTACCAACGAAACGAAAATAGGTTTTTAAATAAAAGTTACAATTGCAATTAACAATTTCAAAATGCAGACGCATTATCAAACATTGAATGGATACCGATTGTTCGAGTTAATTTTCATACAGCTTGTTATATTTTTCTCAAAGTTGTCGCAAATCTGCTATGCGTGTCATGTTCAAACCATGTTAATTTTGCACGCAAAGTTTGTTTCTCGCGTACTTTCATGCATATTCTACATTTCTTCAATGGTGACCTCCGTTGTGTCTCTCAGAACACATTTGTGAACCTTCATATTATCACGAACATAAGTAAATTATATGCAACAAGAACACATTTCCATCGGCAACTAATGTCTCAGACCAGAATGGTACGACTCTAGAGAAAACTGATCCCCAAAAACATGTGACGTCTCATGGAATGAGTTATTATAATTGGTGCACTATTGCCACCAATAACGTCGTTTTCCGGTGTCTGTGTTTAAAGAAAAACGTTACAGCGCCATAATTCAGTATTTTTACCATTCTTGTTCTGTTATTTGTCCTTTAAATTTGCCGGCATGCTGAATGCTGTCTTGCTCAATAATATTTCCTCTCCTGTTTTGCATCGTCTGCGTCTTTACACTTTACAACGTCTTGGAAGAAATAAATAAGTAGCGGCAGTTACAAGTTTGTTGCTTTAGTAATATTTCCAAAATGAAATGAATACGAACAAGGCTTGTCACCATAGGATGACATATGCCCCCTTTTTCCACATTTTTCGAAACCTAAAAATAAACAGTACAAGTTCAAAATGTTGAAATACGGAACGAAATTGCACATGTTTCCTACTTGCATATATTTTACATTATTTAAATAGTGGCAGAGTATTCACCAACTCATTTGTGAATCAAGAATGGCTTTAACATAAGTAGTGTAAATGAAGTGTAAATAGTTGTATTAGTGAAAATTAGAATACAATCTCAGAGGCCACTAAGGTCGCTGATCGGAAAAGCCTGATGTTTTGTTCAGCCATTATTGTCTCCAAAGACATTTGACCGAAGACAAACGTGACGTCTTATGAGTTTTTTTAGAAGAATGAGTAATTTGTCGCATTAATCCTGTCAGTTACAGAGAAGCGTTGAATTATTTTGTCGTTCAGTACATCATGCACGATCCATGCCACCGCTTAACACGTACACGTGTATGTTGAGTTTATATGATTGGCTGGAATATTGAAAGGCATTGATTTCGTTTACTTCTTTCCAGAACATTCTATGAACCGCTTATTATGTTTTCTGTGAAAAGGAGAAACATTTTGCTGAACTCATTTACAAAGGATTCGTAATCTGAAAAATCCGAAGAGGAGCAAAGAGCGAGATTTTTTCGAATTTGAAATTTGTAAAAGGTTTTAATACGCCTGCTATTGTCTTCCGAATTTCCATTCACATAGTTTAAGTGCGATTTATGGCCAGCAACTGTCCAGTTTGCAGCAGTAGTCCACATCACACGAATAAGAGGATAACCAAGAGCACATGCATTTTATAAATACCGACATGTTCTCATTTATATCTAGTCATAACAAGAGGCCCATGAGGGCCTGAATCGCTCTACTGGCTGGAATGTCAATGGAATGGAAAGTCGACATGCAAGNTACATTCATATTATACATTTCAAGATCACCCACACATTTCAAATGTGAATATTCGTATTACGTCAAACAAATGCTATGTATAGCAAAACAAAAACAACTTGTCCTACGAAAACTCATATCGCTGATCGTAAAGGTCTTATGTTTGCTTTGAAAAGAATTAATGATCCCAGTATATGCTATGTTTACACGGATGAGTAATTGGACGTAGTGTTCCTGTCAATTACTGTGTCGCGTTTGCCGTCTCAATGAGCGATGCCGCTTACCGATAACTGATTCCATTGTTAATGTGTATAAATGATTGACTGGATTATTGATAGACATTTGCTCTTCGTGTCTTCAGGAATTTTTGTGAAACTCTCGAATTAGTTTTATGTTGACAAAAAGGCAATTCGCTGAACACAATTTTGAAAGAAACTGAAACGTTTACATCGATACATTTTGTTTTGCCATTGAGACAAAACCTTTGTCAAAAAGGTTTATGTTCGAGTCAGTCGATTTTTCTTTGTTAGTATTTTCAAGATGGTTCAATGTGATTGAGAAGCTTATGGTATGTATTTTGAGCTGTTGGTTTTAACCACGTTTCGAGGAAGTAGACAATTTTTGTAATGAGATTGGGACACGAAAGGCGGTCGTGTGGCGTCTAGCAGTTGATTTTTGGTCGACTACTTTAATTTTTATTAACCAATCGTTATACAACATTGCGACAAGACCAAGCTCAGGGTTGTATTTTAAGCCAGCATGTTCAACTTCAATGTTGCTGTAACTAACGAACGAAAAGCGGTTTGCCATCAATTGCTTGAGTTGGGATTGCAATAACACTTCGTATGCAGATTGCTTACATGAAGACCTAGCTTGATATAATTAGGGGTAGTTGAAAAAAGTTCAATATCACTGTTACTGAATAGAGAAACACTTGAACTTTAATAACTTGAATCTAAAAAAAGCTTTTTTTGGTCCCGCAGACAAGTTGTTTTTCCAACATCATCTTAAATAATAATAGTGCATTTTATTTATGTATTTATTTACTTTCTGTATTTAGCGATACGTATTTATAAAACTAGATACTGAACATTCAAGTTTTATATCAGTAGTGATATTTTTCATTCTTGGCTAATGACAGAAAATATATAGTGAATGCATGGTTATGTGGCTGTAAAATGTATAAATATGCATACGTTCAACAATATTTCTAAATTGTCTTCAGAAAAGCAATTTCATTATTATATTTTCTCATTTTTTTAGTGTTCCACACGTGCATTGATATTCCACATATCTCAAAGAAGATGCTTCTTATAGCAACACAAATAAGGTAACGTGTCCATCTGCCGTTAATGTCGTTGACCAGAAATATCTTATGCTGTTTAAGCCTCGGTTGATTCCATAGAAATGTGTTGCAACAAAAATGTGATCTCTAACAAGTTTTTAGTTGTTTGTCAATATACTTTTGGTAAACAGAGACGTCTATATGAAAGGACATAATATCAACTGTCTTGACCTGAGTGCAGATCAGAAGATTTGCAGTAATTCTCACTTTGGTTTCTTGACAGGATCCTTTGAATAATTGTCAAAAGACATTATCTTTACACTTGAGCATAAGGGATGAAATGAATTATTGTTATACTCATATTTAAACATGTTATCATTTCATATATTAAAATATAAAATTTGTTCATGTATTTTGATAAATTACAAACAAACTCCTCACAATGGTGTTCGTGGATCTGTTGAAATGAAACTAACTTTCGAAATTTAGTAGAGCTATTGAATGTCTATGTTTATTTTTTTTGCTTTAAACACAGTTTTACAAACGTATTCTCTTTGAAGAGTGCTAGTTATTTAACAGTGTGTTAATTTTAGAGCGAAACTGTGACATATTAGGGCTTTGATGGTCCTTTATCTTATTTAACTTGATCTACTTGCTTTATATTCTATTTCATGCGGTGGTGTTCAAAGTCCATTCAGATTTTTAGAATGAGATGGTGATGTAAATTGTAAGTCTCAATAAACCGCTTTTAGCTCTAGTGATTAGCTCATGCAACAAATCGGAACAATTAATATATTGTATTTCGAAGTACACAATCCGTTAATAAAATGTTTCACAATGAATATGCCACAGATGATTTTCTACGAGTATATATTAGTCGTTGTTATTTTTCTTGTTCAACAGCTGAGTGGTGGGTAAAAGACAAGTATCTCCAATGTTTATTGGAATGTCTTCTTATATACAGAACATCACATCTAAGAAGTAATATAGGAGGGGCGGCAGTAAATCACCAGTTTGCAGCAGCTGTCATACTATCTAAAATTGCATGATTCGAGAGAATAACAAGAACAATAATTTATTAAATAATGCCGTTTAAAATAAATAAACACTGAAACCTTGCCACTTAATTTAAGGAACGCACTTGTATGGCGTATATCTTGTGTCAACAGTTGTACAGTCGAATGCATATATATTATAAAAAAACATCAAGATAAATTTCAGATCAATTTTTTTCTATGTACATTCCAGGGTTTTTTTCTGCTGACAAAAGGCACACAAATAATTTACCATGTTAGCAATATTTACTTGTTTTAAACATTTTAATGTAAAATACCTGAACATGAAATTGCAAGAGACTAACGAATTTTGTTTTTGGCATATAAGAAATTTCCTTACGTTTTCATTCTGGGGATTTATGGATGCGGACCCACCACAACGACTGTTAACTCTTAGATCAAGTCGTGATATCAATTTTAAACTTAAGCTTTATTGTAAACGAAACTGTTAAGGGTTTGATAAGAATAATGCTTATTAATTTGATTATATATATGATTATAAATTAAGTATTTACCTTAACTGACTGTTCAGGATGTGAGCATTTGGTGTAAGGAAATGTTGACTGTACATATTGACATCAGAAAATAGAGACGTCTAACATATTGAGTTATTTTGTGCATTTCGTCTGTCATTTACAGAATGCGTGGAATGACGTGGTCGTACAACGAATGTTACAGCATTTCAGCAAACACTTACTATTTTTATGTCAATTTATTCGTATGGCTGATGACTTTTGCTTAGTGCATCACAGAACATAAACTATGACAACTTGAATGTGTTCTGTAAAAGAAATGACATTCTGGCTGACCTCGATGACAAGAATAGCAATGTAATTATTTTTTAATAAGAATGCTCATTTAGCAATATTTGCATTTCTCCAGTCTCATCTAAAACCATTTATGCGAGCAATTGTATATCAATGTAAATAATTCAAATAAACCTTCTATAACATCAAGGTGTCAGTTATTTCATGACAGGCGTCAGTATAATAATGAAAAAAACTAAAGAGCACAGAAATAAATTAAATTATGGTGAGATCAATCCAGTATGTTTAGAATATTTTCATACTTGAACACAATAAAAATACAATAATAGATTAATCAATCAATAAATACTTACTTTTCTAATAAGACAATTTTGTTTTTCTCAACGTATTTGAATTTATCATTTAATCTGAGAAATTCAAAAATGAATTTAATTCTACTGACGGCATACTTCAACTGAAT
Source organism: Dreissena rostriformis (assembly GCA_007657795.1). NCBI lineage: Eukaryota > Metazoa > Mollusca > Bivalvia > Myida > Dreissenidae > Dreissena > Dreissena rostriformis. Next base: position 15,571 of record VMBQ01003154.1, read on the forward strand.
ATGAAAGATAAACCGATCCATTTCAATAGGACGAAGAGTGTGTTTAGAGATAGGGTTTTCAATAAACTGATTTGTAGTTAAGAATGAAATACTATTCACTCACACAAAGATTGTGAATAAATGGATTACCACCTACTTAAAATCATGTTTCATTTATCCGGTTCCTCAACCACAACACATTTTTAGAAAAATAAAATGTGTGAGCAGAAAAAATGTATGTGTATTCACAGTGAAAAAACAGATTAGCCTTTGAGGACTGCACAGGCTAATCTGGGACGACATTTTCCGTCTCTATGGTATTTTTCGTTTAAAGGAAGTCTTTTCTTAGCAAGAAATTCAGTTAAGGCGGATATTTTCGTCCCCGATTAGCCAGTGCGGATTGCACAAACTAATATGAGACTACACTTTACGCAAATGCAATAAACCACGTTTTCCCAGAGCGCGTAATGAAGAGTATCTATTTTCAAATCTAATGTTTAATAACAGAGTTGTTGCTCTCGCTTTACTTGCAAAAGTGTGATAGTCATTATCTGTATTGCATTATGTTTGAACTGCATGGTATTGAAGTAAGTGTGATGTGATCCAGCTGAGTGATTTGCGATTAATTCTTATATTGAGCCAAAGGAATTATGTGATAACCTCATGAGTACTTGTAACGTTGATAAATATAGATAGATATTGACGAAAATAGATTTATTGGAAGGAATGTTTGCAGGTTTCTCTCTTCACTAATTCGCTTTAAGAAAATATGTGGCGCCAACTGCTTTCATGACATGCAGTTGGTTACATATTGGTTCATGTAATTAAAGAGAAAGTTGCATGTTTGATGGTGTAGGGTATGAAGATCAATTATTTGACATGTTTATGCATATGTTTCATACAAAAAATATAATTGGTGCAAACCACCCATAAAATCGTCTTTAGAACGAAACGTTAAATCGAATTCCAGTGTACAAGGTTCTTTGAACGGGACACTTAAAGTTCTAGTCTCTGGAATGGGGCGTCTCCTGTATCTCGCCATATCGACCGTTACCAAGTTAGCAATTCGTTTAGGGCGTAGTCATATGGGAGAGAATCCCTTGCAGTTGACCTAAAACGAGCCTCGTTCTGGGAAAACGGTGTTTACAGTATATGCGTTAAGTGTTGTCCCAGATTAGCCTGTGCTATCCACACAGGCTAATCAGGGACGTCACTTTCCGCCTACACTGAATTTTCGTTTAGTATAGACCACCTTTAAACGAACAGGCTTATCTGAGACGACACTCTACGCACATGCAATAAGCCCAGTTTTCTCAGAACGCGGCTCAAATGTATTATACACACAATTTAAGAAGATAACATTCAATGACCATTTTCTGTTCTATATTGATTTTTAAAGTAAAAACAAGGCATATGTTATTAGCAAATTGGTGCATATAAACTGATAGGTGTTGTGTCTGTTTTGCGGGTTTTTTTCAAACCGAGGGAATGGTTCGGATCTTGTTCGGAACAATTTACAAGTCAAATGTATCTATGTTTCACTGTGATTTTGTTTTCAGGTTGCCCTGTGCAATCCGAATCCGTGCCGTGCAAACATTACCTGCATCGATCTTCGAAACAACGTGCACTGCGCATGCCCGAAGGGACGAACGGGTTATAAGTTTAGCTCTTACAGATCTCAGACTTTTGAAAAGATATTTTTAGTAAATAATTTAATTGGTTTTTATAAAGTGCCGGGCAATTCAGAATGAAACTGCGCTTTTGTTTGATTGAAAATAGTCGATTAACTCCTTCAAAATGGCTCACCAATCATGAATTTCTTAAATTTGTGTTATTAGTTATACAATTTATCATTCGGGGATGCACAGTAATATAAAAACACTTATGCAACGACATCATTTATTGCGTAACATGTAATAAACAGCAATTGTCAACAAGGTCTTGTTTGATTTTTACTGAGCTCTTGATGTCATAGATCAAATAAAACAAATTCGGCCACACATGTGTAATACACATTGAACACATTGCATTACAGTAAAACCATTCTTATAGGACAAATAATAATATAGTGAACATATACATTACATAAACTTCGAGCAATTTTAGTGAGCATTATTTAATATGATTTAACTTTGTGTAAATAGATATTTAGAAAAATAAAATCCTATTTGTTCAACAAAAAACAGACCAAAGATCAGTTTCAAAACATCAACTGTTAATTATTAAACCTTAGTCAACTATAACTGTTAAACTCCATCTATAGTTTAAAGTTTGTTTTGTGCTCAATGTCTCTCGCTTGGATTTATTTCTGTTGCTGCAGTTTGTGTGAATCATTGGCGTATTCGTGCTCAATACGAATCTACTATCGCACTGCAATCAGAAAAATTCACAATACAATTTCGTAGTTGATGAAATAGAACATTTTATGAGGGAATAATTCTTAAAATACATGAAATATTGTAAATATTTGCCCAGCGCTACTTGATCGGTACATTGGCATTCGATCAAATCTTTCACAAACGAATCGGTTACAGACACTCATGTTAAGATTCGAAACAAAACTATCGAATGTGAATGTTTAATTCGATGAAAGAAACCAGATATTATAACTTAAACATATTACTGAGCCTGTAACAATAAGTTATTATAATTAAGTTATAACAATACTCGATTATAAGTTGAAAAGGGGCCATGTGTAATTTGTGTAATCTTATGTTAAAATTGCTTAAGTTATGCAGCATAAGTTTAGCGCGTTTAACCAAGTATTTGGACAAATTGCCATGTCCAAATCATAAGGAACAATACAGGACAGTTTGAATGCCGCACGCATTATGCCTTGTGTAAACAAGCGTATCCAGTTATCCAGGCAAACATTACATACAATCATAAATAATGCGAAGTATAGCATTCACAAGAAACGCGCACATGTATTGTAATAATACTGTGAATTATTAACCTCTTCTGTTAATAACATGTGTCATATAGTATTCCGTGTTCTTACAAAACAATGTCGTGTTTTCATACACGAGTATAATGACAAATACAACACATTTTAGCAATACAAGTTAAGATAGATACATATCCAATGTAATCAGTATTGAAATCATTTTGTGCACGTTACTTTAATAAACTGTATGAAGCATACATTCAGTACATTGTTGTTAACCGCAGGCTTTATTCAGTCAAGTGAGAAGATGTAGGCTAATATTTCATACTTGACTGAATAATATCTGTATGGCTGTACATTCTATTAACAGAATAGATTATTCAATTGTTAAAAAGAACAAAACTCTTAAACTTACTTTAAAAGATAAGACCACATGTAGCTTACACCCAACACTGTCAACTGAGTGTGAACACAGGCATTCGTCATTTTTTTAATTATCTATTTGTTATACAAACTTACCACAAACAAAAGTTAGTTGATTTTTTATTTTTTTTTATAATTATAATATATATACAAGGTATGTGACTACGACACTTGAAAAGCTGATTTCGGCACAGCAGTCAATTTCCGAAGCTCACTACTCCATCAATTTTCAACCGATTTGCAAAAACTTGAACTCAAACAACGCAGAAGACTTTGTACTAAAGGAATAAATCGATGCCTGTTCACATAAGTCTACCGTAAAGCGGTCATCAAACAGCAAACTTGCAAAAACATTTTCCTGACACGATCTGACTACCTAGAAAATACATTACAAACGTGCATGATTCGGTTGGACAGTCACACAATCGGATTACACATCTCATACAATCAAATCCAATCAAAATAAAACTAAATTTGCACTAACTAACATAAATATAACTCCAAAATCCAATCTATTGCGAGAAAATCAGTTTTCACAAAAGTAGATAGGAAAGACACACCTCCGTTATTAACCAATGAGATCACAGCTTTTTGTATACAAACATTTCCGAGTCAAATACTAGTTGGAAAACTGATTCTCGCAACAGATTGGATTTGAAAGGATATAAATGTTAGTAAGTGCTAATTTAGTTTTATTTTGATTGTATTTGATTGTATGAGATGTGTAATCCCATTGTGTGACTGTCCAACCGAATCATGCACGTTTGTACTGTATTTTCGTGGTAATCAGATCGTGTCAGGAAAATGTTTTTGCAAGTTTGCTGTTTGATGACCGCTTTACGGTAGCCTTATGCGAACAGGCATCGATTTATTCCTTAAGTACGAAGTCTTCTGCGTTGTTTGAAAACAAGTTTTTGCAAATCGGTTGGAAATTGATGGAGTAGTGAGCTTCGGAAATTGACTGGTGTGCCGAAATGAGCTTTCCAAGGATCGAAGTCACATACCTTGTATATATATATATATAAAAAAAAATCAACTAATTTTTTTTGGTTAGTTTGTATAACAAATAGATAATTAAAAAAAATGACGAATGCCTGTGAGTGTGAACACGTTCGTTTATAAATTGAAAGAGTGAATAAATAACTTCAAGGTCGGTGGGTTAAGAAGCACTAAATAGCTCACTTTATTATTCTGCACAGCCAGTGTGGACTTTCAATACACCATATTTGCAGTTGAAATTAAAAAAGGGTATGTATTCCAAGTGGCAATACATAAATGCATCGCGCTTTTGCAATCGGAATGAAATTAGCATTCAACATTACAATAAATCGATATAGGAAAATAAAAAATAAATCGAAATGGCTTTTGCATGCAATAGAAATGAGAATAACATGCAAAACGAAACGAAAATTCATTGCAATTGAGAAAAAGAAACATCGACATTTGAAATGTTCATGTTATTGACATCGAAAATTACATGCCATACTGTATATCGGCAAATTACATTCAATTAACATTTGAAAAATACATGAAGTCGAAATTGAACGATTACAATATGCAATCGATATTGGAACATAATCTGCGATCAAATATAAAAACATAAATATAATCGAGATCGAAAAATGTAAAAGTAAATGCAATTGGAATTTGACCATAACAAGAAATCAGAAAAGCAAAATTACACATCATTGAAATCAAAATTTACGATAAAGGATTTGTAATCGAAAACGATTAAAATAATATGTGATAAAATAATATGAAATAAAGCAATATGCAATAGATTGCAATATGCACTAAATTCGAAAAAATGCATACACTCGAAATCGACAATTAAGATGAAGACGGAGTTTCTTCAGTAGGGTTTGCGTTGTACACATGCGTGAAGTTATTCTTTAATTATGTGGGGTTTCTTTTACATAAGCGCGCCTGTAACCCTCGCGTATGCTTCCGGCGTTAAGTAGTACCGTGTACACACCATATTATTTTTATTTAAAAAAAAAAAAAAAAAAAAAACAATCCCATTGCAGATGACATATGCCACCACGTGATCAGCGCGTGTCTCTCCAGCCCGTGCAACAGTCACTCCACGTGCATAGAACACAATGGCCGTTACAAGTGTCAGTGTCCCGCTACATTCGCTGGGAAACAATGCGAATACATAAGTATATTTATTGCAGCTAATTTTCAGTTTACCCTATTCGGAGCTCAATTAACTTAACTCTAGCTACAAAATATGAAAACAAATTTATATTGGATTTTAACATTAAGCATATTTGAAGTTCCTTTTAGATGGAATGACAGTACTTTTTATTCCCCTTTTTGGAAAGCTTTTTGGCATGTAGAAATCTGAAAATACATAAATATTCGATTTTTGTAAAGACGCATATTTGAAGTTATTAAGTTGTTTAGACAGTACTTTTTTGAAAAGAAAACAACACTTTTTGGCAGTTGGGATTGTATTTGCTGTACTGAAATGGCAAGCACTGTTTTCTAAAGTTTCATAGCTAATTCGGATGCTTAATCGCCAATACAACAACTAAAACTTTTAACCTTATACTGTGGCGTGTCAAACGATGCAATATTCACTGTTTCCATATATGAACGACGATAACATATGTATGGTAACAAATATGTTAAAACTGTTCTTGTTTTTATTCCAAAACGAGGTCATATGAGCCGCGTCATGTGAAATTAGGTCGTATGCCATACGCGGCCAGCGTAGCTCCAGACCAGCCTGCGCAAGCACGCAGTCTGGTTAAGAGCTTCGTTGCCAATTATACAGTCACGCAAGGTTTCATGGCATAATTTGCAGTTGGGGTATTTAGTATTGAATTTTTAACAATACTGTAGTTCTGAGACACACTTTGTCACATAATGCAGCCACAGGCGCAGAAGGACGTCATTCAATTCGAAATGAAAACGCAGTTCCCAGCATTCCTTCGCAGGTGGGGTTTTCTACAGGTTCTCCAGTTTACCCTCACAGCACAGCGATATCAAATTTACAATCTTTTTCCGTAAACATTTACCTGTTTCGATTCCTCAGAATTCTTCCGAATTTCATAAGTGTAATAAGTTAACTCAGGTGTCTTGGGACATACCAGGTCTCCGCACAATGCATCATCATGCGAGGAAGGACCCCATAAACTTTGAAATGCACACACGACCTCGTTTGAGCCTCGTTTTGGGAAAAGTTGGCGTAATGCATGTACGTTAAGTGTCGCCCCAGATTAGTCTTTTTGTCCAGACAGGTTAATCAGGGTCGACACTTTCCACATAGGCTAGATTTTCGTAAATTTCGTTTTAAAAAGAAGTAGTTCAGAAAATTGGAAACCGTTGTCGCCGACTAGCCTGTGCGAACTGCAAGGCTAATCTGAGACGAAACTTTACGCACATGCATCCAGTTTTCCAAGAACAAGGCTATTCCTTTTTTCAGTGGACATATTTTCTCCGCCCGTGGAGTCCTCGGAGCTCTCTGACTCCGCCCACCGACACAACCTGTACATCGTGGCGGGCACGCTCGGAACGCTCGTGCTGGTTGTGGTTGCCGTGCTGGTCGCCTGCTATTGTCGCATCTACGAGACCTACCGACAACTGCGCTGGCACCGGCTGCATAAGCATATACAGTGCTCCGTCTCGTGGTATGCGATTTATTTTGGAGTTGTTTTTTCCATTTGTGGCGATAGATTTTCTATGATTGCACATATGTAATGGGTGCATGTGTTATTTGTTTCGATGCCACGTCTAACTTACTTGTTCCCACAACTAATTAAATCGTTCTCGCATGTGATTTATCTCTACCTCATGATGAGTCCAAGCGTTACTTTAACGAGCCTTTTAGGGTAGACCGGGACACATTAAACACACGCAATCATAAGGACTACAATGCCACAATCGAACACGTAAGTGCATTGTAGCCCCGACCTAGACGTGCACGGTTCCAGAGAGGAGCTCGACAAGGGGGCCCGCCAGTCCGTGGACTCGGCGTTGCTAGGGAACACCACGAGGCTGCAAGGCAACAGCAGCCGGTGCTACGAGAACTCTACGTTCGAGAGTACCGGAAGTGGCGCCGCCATGTCGCTGTTGCAGGTGTATGTGAAGGCGGGTAGTGTCGAGATTTGAGGTAAACGTCGGTGATGAAGCAAGGAGACCGTTTAACCGACCAATAAACTTACGGCTATATTCATAAACCAGTTCGAAGACTTAAATTTAAAACAATATGTATAGATTATTCATAAATTTATTGCTATTAATCTTTTGACAAATGTACTCTCTATTCATTTGTTATTAATTTTAAACGCTCTACCATATCGTGTTCAAAACCGATTTCGTCTTTATAGAATGAAAAATAAATGAAAGTTAAAATGTATACATATTGTTTGTGTTCAACTTAACCATTAAGAGTTTGTATTTATGAGTATTAATCATAATAAATCAATATAGATAAGGCCCTTAAAAGGCGTGCAATATACCCTGAATTTGTCTCATTAGTAAATAGTTATGACACGTCTTTTGCAACTGAGACAAAACTTGATGACAATGACATAATTGAAATTGATAACTACTCTTTTATAAGTAAAACCAGAAAACAAAAATACAAACGAAAATCTGGTGGTATAGGTGCTTTGATAAAAAATAGTATTTACAAACACGTTGATGTAATAGACAGCCAGTCAGAATATGTTTTATGGTTGAACATTAGAAATGATTACACTCATATTGGTAGTGACATTGTTATAGGTATTGTTTACATACCACCTTTGCAGTCTAGGTTCTATAATGAGGATGAGTACGAAATTTTTGAAAACGAAGTAGCTACTAAATGCAGCAACTTTGAATATGTATATATCTGCGGCGATATGAACGCACAAACAGCAGACTTATCTGACTACACTGAAAATGATGATTTTTTGTCAGATTTTTTCAATCTTGATAATGAAACTATTACTTTTTTCGATCAAAAGGCTCAAATGGAAAAATGTAACATACCTTTAAGAAGGGTATCTCAGGATAAAAAGAAAAATAATCATGGATATCGCCTCTTAGACCTATGTAAAAATAACAACATTAATATTATCAATGGTAGATTTGGCAAAGATAGATTTATAGGCAAAATGACATTTAGAAACATATCCGTAATTGACTATTTAATATCTACAAGTAAAGCCTTTTCAATTCTTAAGGAATTAGAAATTATGGACGTAGACGGATTAAGTTCAGATGGCCATGCTCTCATTAACTATAAAATAAAAGTAGAGGCCCGCACTAGCAATAACACTTCTGAAACAAAAACTTACAGACCAAAATGGAAAGAATCCCTTTGTGAAACATTCATGTCAAATGTAAATGAAGAAGCTATAAATAGCATAGTTAGAGAAATTGAATCTGACCATTTTACTGCAAACCAAACTAATATAAATAGAATTGCTCATGAAATGTCAAATATTCTCCTAAATAGTGCTAAGGAAAGCTTCCCAGAAGCTTACATAAGTAAAAAACGAAAAGGCAAAAAATATAAACCTTGGTTTGGCATAGAGTGTGAAAAAGCTAGGAAAATATATGTAAAAGCAAGAAAAAAATATAATAAACACCCAACAGAATACAATAAAACTAGCGCAAAACTAGCATGTAATAAATATAAGAAAATAATGAATACCTACATTAATAAATATAACAAAAATAGGGAAAGTGTACTTAGATCCATGCAAACAAAACAGCCAAAAGAATACTGGAAGTACTTAAATAAAGTTAAAGCAAAAAATAAAAATGATGATATGCCACCTATAGACTTATTACATAACTATTTTGAAAATGCTAGCAACCAGGACTATGATACTGATGAGTCACATATAATAAATAGCATTGATATAGAAAATGATAATAATATATTAAATGTAAACATAACAGCTGAAGAAATAGACAAATGTATAAATAAACTTCAGAATAATAAAGCACCGGGCTTGGATGGCATTGTAAATGAATACATAAAATACTCAAAAGAAAAGATGTTACCTTTATATGCAACCTTATTTAATGTAATACTAGAAACAGGAATATTGCCAGATCAATGGGGTGAAGGGGCCATAATCCCACTGTATAAAAATAAGGGCGATACTGGAGATCCAGAAAATTACCGCCCAATTACTCTTTTAAGTTGTGTAAGTAAACTTCTCACAGCAATTTTAAATGATAGACTTGGTAAATTTCTTGAAGACAATGATATACTCTCTGAAAACCAAGCTGGCTTTAGAAAAAATTACTCTACAACTGATCACATCTTCACTTTAAACTCAATTGTAGAAATATTAAGGCACTACAAAAAGAAAATCTTTGTATGTTTCATAGATTTTTCCAAAGCGTTCGATTCGGTTTGGCGTGTGGGTTTATGGACAAAAATAATTAATTACAACATAAATGGTAAATTTCTCAGGTTAATTAGGAATATGTACTCTAATATAAAATCCTGTGTCTCGGTTGGAAATCAAAACTCCCCATTTTTCTCATGTAACTGCGGCGTGCGTCAGGGAGAAAATTTATCGCCTATCCTTTTTTCCATTTTCCTTAATGATCTTGGGAATTATTTAGAATCTAAAGGTCACCATGGCATAGAACTTACAAACCCAGAAAACGATATTGCTACTTTTCTCAAAATAATTGTGCTACTATATGCAGACGATACAGTCCTAATTGCTGAAAGTGCCCAAACACTACAAAACTGTCTGAATGACTTTGATGAGTACTGTAAAACATGGAATCTAAATATAAATAAGGATAAAACAAAAGTAATGATTTTCGGATCAAGGCAAAATAGAAACTTCTCTTTTAAAATAGACAATACGTCTCTAGAAATTGTTAACTCATACAAATATCTAGGTGTATTTTTCGCAAAATCTGGAAGCTTTCTAACCGCAAAGAAACATCTCGCACAACAAGCAAGGAAAGCGATGCACCTACTCTATTCAAGAATTAATAACCTCAATTTACCAATAGATATGATATTAAAACTTTTTGATAACACTATCCTGCCAATATTAACATATTCATCTGAGGTATGGGGCTATGAAAGCACAGTCTTACTAGAAAAAATACACAATGAATTTCTGAGAAAAAATTNTGAAGGTCAAATTGACACATGTTAGTACATTACTAAATACAGCTACTTGCTGAAACAATAACATAAAGTTTTACTTACGAATCACATGGTCACTGGCATAGGTCAAACATGGACATGGCTATCTGGCCTGTCAATGTTGTGAAAAAAACACCGGTCAATGTCACGTGAATGTTCAAAGATCTATAATATACATTATAGGTCTTTGGAATGTTTTATTTCACATTTGGACATTTAAACACTCCAAGTAATCCCAAGTAGAATCACTTTAAATCACAGTGAATCACATCCGCCCGAATCACAGACAATTACAGCCCACAAATCTTAAATCTCCACATTACTTTTATTAATATGCAAACTATAAATTAATCACTCTTCGTGAATATTCTGCAGCTTACAAAAGTGAAAACACAAACAAAACGCACATTTCTGACCTAATTCCAGGGTTTACACACATATCAGCGAAGCGCCCTACTGCAGCAGATAAAAATAAATTAACCAATCAAATTCACTATGCTCTAAATAGAACCAAACGGAAAACCCATAACTATAGTCTATTTCAGTAATCCAGGTAAACAAACAGGTTATTTAGGCCAAAGGAAATATTGTTCATTTCTCAGGCCAACATCACCATTCCCCCACTCACTCTATATTTATGTCCCATATTTTATATCGACTCCAATTCTTTTTTCTTTTCTTTTTTTCTCTATAAATTTTAACACCATGTCACAATTGTTCATAACTTTTTGTAAAAGTTGCATTGGCATTGTATTCTCATGTGTCACTGTATTTGTGATTTGAGTTAAATAAAGGTTATGTTGTTGTTGTTGTTGTTGATAAGTGACCGAACCACATGATAACTATGAGACTATGGATGCGTACATTTGATAGAAAAGTGTTCCAAATATTGTGTTTCAACATATTTATATTTATTCCCAATTTTACAATGTCTTCAAACAATATCATGTATTGAAATTTAGTCATAAACTTACTTTACATACGCATCACTTTGATAATAACGTTTGTTTCTATACTCACGTCGTCGAAGGACGATCAGCCCCTTGCCTGTCCTTCGTTCTACCATGGTGGAAACAATTGTATCTACATTGTGATACAAGCAATATATTTCACTGTGTTGGGTTCGGCGATTTCTCTTTTAATGGGACAATCTCTTCCTCAATAACTCCAAAAGTGGCAAACAATGATGCGAAAGATAAGAACTTAGACGCATGTTATTTTGAACCTTTGGTCACATGCTTGATTGAATCATTGTTTGTATAAAATGTATTTAGTTGTCTACTTGCAACTTTTTCTATATTTTAGATAGTTTTATATCCAATAAAGTCAATTTTAAAGAAAAAATGTTATGTTGCAACGTATCCGATAGTTATATTCTTAAAAAACTGTTTGAAGATTGGGCCACAGTTCTGTTATTTTCTGACGTTTTCCCACCTTACTGAACATAGTCGTTCACATGTACATTATTGTCTATGCTACCTTAAACTCGGGTTTATTGTTCATCAATGTAAATGTTTATGTTTAAGAAGCATATCCGTTTTTCAATTACATTAAACAGATATTGATTTTAATGTAAGGCAACGAACATATAAAAATGTTATCCCAGTGGGGGTTCACTTTCTGTACTTTAAATAAATTATTAAAAAGATTTGATCCGCCGAGAAAAACAAATAACGACAGGAACTTCACTGGTTCTAGAGCGCATTTATTAAATGCTTTTCTATATTTATACAGAAATATTGTTACTGCAAAATAGCTTATTTATAGTATCAAATAGCGATATATAACAGTTGAAATTACCGGTCATGTTTACTGTTTAATTGGAACTACTTGTCTGTGTTCTATCTATCTAGAATGTATAAAATAGATATACATTCTTTTTTATGAGGCCATGTAATTATGATTCAAACGATGGTAGTGCATATATAATGACTCTTGGTTGTGTTTTGTTCGATGGAATATCGATTGTTTATTCACCCGTTATCATAGAAAAATATAAATATGTGCACTTGTGGCTGCCCTATTTTTTGGAGAAAAACAACTCTTTATTTATTTGATTACTCTAGAATAAAAACTGAAAGCAATAAACCCTATTTGTCTTTAAAATTATATCACATATTTCGTTACCAATATATTTGATCAGACGATGTAATCGTGTATCTGTTCGCATTGATAATTATAAATTTTACAATATACCTTCACAATTTTACCATACGTGTTATCTCAATTTAACTTATATCAAATTCTATTTTTGATTTCATGTTATTATTTTCGAAATGGTATACGATTATTTGCTTGAGTACATAAAAAATGAAACACCAGAAACAGTATCAGGTCAGAAGTTCTTGTAAACATCCGTTATTCTTTTATTTAAGGGGAGCGATCAGTTGCTTTTACAATACCGGACAAAAATCAACATGGAACATTACACAATAATGGAAGCTGTGGTCAATTCATTGGAGCGGTCAATCAAGGCACAACATGTTGTATTTAAACCAGTTAAACGACATGCCGAACATAACAACACCTTGTATAAAGTTTAGGCTAGTTACTAGACAACCAATAAAGTATGTTTTATTATGTAAACGTGCGAGAAAATGCAATTAAATCATTTCATTTCATATTTCATAATATAATCTAATCCAATGTTCCTTGAATTCGTCTGAAGAAATATATTCGATGCTTATTTAGTCAGCATCGGAGGTTTGCGAACTTTCTCTTGGCCGCAGAGACAATTTAATCCCCAGGCATTCGAAACAATCAATGGAACAAACAGTGAATCGCAGCTGGTGTTACCGAACTAGTTTGTCAGACGAGTAACTTCATCGGTGTTGGTAAACCAAAAGTGTTGCAACTAGATAAGTAAATACAGCTTCACAGTGCAACTATTGATTACGGATACTCTTTCGCGAATTCACGTACTTGGATTAAAATTGAAAACAAAATGTCTTAAGATTGAGACTGAGTAACAGGGAATTTGTATAAACGATCATCGCTTTATGTAGCTTGAAACAAATCAAATAAATGGTGAATATATTGACGTATATTGGATAGAAGGTACATAAGACAAAATGATTATTGTATTTGTCCTGTTCATCTTGATATGTGGATGTCAAACTGAAAATCCGGAGTTATGTAAATACGTGGAACGTATTCTAAGAATCCATCCAGAAAACCAGGTGAATCTAACTTTTTTATTTGTATGTTTGTCGCAGAGGTGCAAAGTAAACGTGTGTGGGAATTTATATTAGTAATATTTTGTGTATCGGTCAATTTAATACTAACATTAAATTGATATTACCAAGATATATCAATATTATGTCGATGAAAATTTAATTATTTAAATAATGATAACAGATATACTGTATAACTGTTGTGATAACTATAAAGATTTACAAACACTTGTTATTTCTTAAATATAGTTGACAATTATTTCATCATATGTCAAAGGGCCTGAATATTTAGCAAAGTCATACATGTGTATNGTGTGTTTAGAATGAATATGAAACCGAGATATAACAAAAAATCTCCCGAAAACTTATTATCTATAAATCATTAAAAAGCAAACGTATAGTTATCCTTTGGGCATTTCAATCAAACGGTACAAAAAGTAGCCAATGGCGATTTAACATGACAAAAGCTCTAAAAGCTTTTTATAATTAACGATGTCAATGCCAGATATTTATACTCTATCCATCCATGTTTGTCTTTTCGGGGGAAACAGGTTTTCCGTGTAAGACTGTGAACCATATGTTCAAATGAATATGCTTGATGACTGTTACTCAGCAATAAAAGGGACTGTAAACCACGAATGACGAAAAAAGAAAAGTTCTAAAATACCGTATTTGTTACAATTATTAGTTTATATTGATTAAAATATCACGACGAGTATATAACATTACTTGAAAAAAGTAGTTTTTTATTTTAACTTTATTGTTTTATTTTTTATTTTTACTGGGTATGCATACCAGATAACTACCAGTTAACAATAAATAACGCAAGTTGATTGATCATCATCGTCACGTGGTAAACCCAGCAATGCAAATTGTGCATGCGTAGTGAATTGTATATAGTTTATATATAAAATAATCAATCTACTTGCGTTATTTACAGTGTGTATATCGTAATGTCACCTATTTTCGCGATGTACTTTCGATTTCACATCGCGAAATTTTATTACGAATATACTGAAAATATGAACTTTTTTCAAGTAATGTAATATACCAGTCGCGATATTTAATCAATATAAACTTATAATTGTAAAAAATACGATATTTTAGAACTTTTCTTTTTTCGTCATTCGTGGTTTACAGTCCCTTTAAATAACAAAATGCAATGCTCAAAATAACTTATTTTTTTCTTTCAGTCACCAAAACAACGACCGTATATAACTCTGGTACTTAAGAGTAAAGATTATCGACATATACCGACATAAACACGATCTAAGTCAATTACTTTTTGTTAGGAAACTTAACAAGATCATGATTAAAAATATCGACCCGATATTAAATCACATGAATTGAGTGGAAACCCCGTTTTCTGACATTTTATATTGCATATCGTAGTGTTTTGCACTTTGTATGAAGCTCTTCTTCGACTTCTAAATGTCAATCATGTTTTACGCCCGAATGCATTTTGGTTCAGTAGACGCATTAATCGGAAGCAAAAACTTCCGACAATGAATTGTATCAGCTGACATTTAAAGCACTGAGTATTACTGTGGCTCATGAATGCCAATTCAGTTAAGCAAATTGCATGTTCAGGAAAACTGGAAAATCGTTCGTTTGTTAACATAACTATAGACGATTCTAAATACATTTAGAGAATACAGTTGTACACAAAGATGCAACAGATCATGGCCACGGCAGTGTAATTAAATAATAACGAAGGTGATTACAATTATGATGCAAATATGTAAAATTAAGCGTACATGGTTTATTAGTCCTACACTAGATTTACACATATATATGGTAACTGAGGCCGACATTATTAGGAACATTAGTAAATAGAATAACAAACAGAAAAGTACACATCTATAAGCACATAGAAGATTAAGGCATTATAATAAAAAGTAAGATAATTTTTTGTTTAATTAACATATTTTACAATTGTGTAGAATCCTTCAACCTTTACATATAAATTTCAGTTTACCAATGCGTATTTCATAAAGCTGACTGTTGTTGTTGTCTACAAACAATTATTAATTTAAAATTGACAAACCTGAAAATTTGTGGATTTGAAAGTGCATTTGGTTTATATACTACCACTATAAAAAACATATTTACTGCGTTATTTGTCTATTCTTATTACTCAGTATCGTGTTAAGCTTATTAAAGTTTACGGGTAAGTAGTTTGTATGCTAATCAAGTAAGATTCACATCCGTGCTGTTGTTCTTCAATTGAAAAGAAGACTTCTTCTTGCTTCCTATCCATGACATAAATCTCTTCCTTGGACTGTGCGACTTCTCATTATCGAGACCATTACTTCTTAAGACAGTCCAAATATATCCGACGACAATTTTGCACCCCATTAGGATATAGGCACGCTACTGAAACCATGCGAAATAAGATAATTATATTGATACATTATCGTCTTAGGAAATCTACTTGTTTTTTTTTAATGAATCTGAGTATTATTATATTTATAGTTATATGCTAAAACAAAAAAGTTACATGTTAAAAGATAAATACAAAGCTGAGATAACACATCTCTATATGATGAGATTAATGTATCCAGAATTTTTTGTGAAATTTGAGGAAGAACACATATGTCGCAAAAAATAATATGTACACAAGTCTGCAATTCGTAAAATGTGTATATGTTTATTTGGTTGGACATTTCTCACGTCATCTACATTATAATGGTTTATATTTTGCTCAGATTAATTTTTTCATATACCTTTGCTGTTATATTGAACTGGTTCATTACTCTACACTCTGTGGAATACATACATTCATCTCTACTTGCTCTTTTTCACTGCAGACCTGGTGTATCGATAATGAGCCGTGCGACCATATCGGTGATGATTTTGATGACAGTATGCAAGTGGACATAGCTCCAAATAACTCCATAAGGTATCCAGCATAGTGATATCAACACCATGTTACAATTATTATTTTTAATTACTGCAACACTAATTATTTGTGTCATATTGTTAGACATGATCCTACTTTTTTCGGATTCTCTACAGACAAAACCTTTCTCCGCGAGCACACAAACATATGCTTTATCAAAGGAACTTCTATTTGTTTGTTGTTTAGTCAATGTTCTTACGTTATTTATTTTTTTCACATGTTATTACAAAATGTTACTTTTCCTTGTAATCTTCAAAGAAAAGTATGGTTCTGTTCTCTCTTCGTTGAAAATGTGCTTGATTGTTTAGAATATGTATGAAATATTGGTTTAATGTACGTTTCTGAATTAACATATTCCAAACCTATGAGGGCTAATTAACAAATAAGGTCTCATTAACAATACACTTTACGACGTATTACCAAGCATACGGGGAACGTATATTGTGCAATAGAAGACAATCCGTTAACATTAACCATGGTTTTATAAGACATGTCTACTTAAAAGTCAACAAATCTAAAAAATTGTCATTTCAAATATTGCCACTCAAATGCAACTGCTCATACAGGTCCATAAATGCATAACATTCAATTTTTGCTAAACAATATTAATATTGATTACATCCCAATAACTCCACTAATCTATTCCCATTTGGACTTACCATTGAATGCGATGCTCATTTTTTACATACAGGATACTGGTGGTCAATGCATCTCGCCTAATGATCTACAATACAACGGATGATCTCGAGTCCCCTTGCGCATGTGCAAACCAGGTCCAACATACTCCTTTCTTGGAATCAGGCAATAATACTTTGCTTATTCTCCCTGAACAGATTCATTTGCTGGAAAGAACACTATATTGTCAGTGTGTTTATATTTAGGCTTATTGTTGTGTCGTTCTGTTATGCGCCTTCATCATTAATTGACATAACTGATGCCGTAACTATTAGCAGAAGGCTTGCATATCTTAGGTGATAGGAATGTGCTCATGCGAAGAGCATCAGTAACAAATAATTCGCCGTTTAGGCAATATTTTAAGGTCAATTATAAGCACGGCACTTGCAAATCTTCTCTTATTATATATACCTTTGAACTAACACGCAATATGTTATTGTAAATAAACGTTTTCAAATTAAAATTCAATTTAATGTCATAAACCATATTTAGTAATCACATGCTCGTTACAAGTGAACTATTAGAATGGCATAAACATGTTAAATACAATATATGGTAAAAACATCCAAGGACTTTTGACCGTGTTAGTTATTGGACTGATGACATAATAATACGGTTGATATTTGAAAACTTATAAATGTGGATATTGATTGTGATATCTTTAAAATCGTTTCTGTTGTCGGTTCAGTTACCACGTGGTATTATAAGACAAACATATTCTAAAAGTAAAGAAATCTTTACCAATCTTTTTGTGTGTAAAAATACAAGTCATTAATCGCAAAGAAAGTGTTGATTACATTTGATTTCTAACAAGTCTTATATCAATACAAAAATAATATATTGTAGCCTTTTATTTGTATTTCGCTATTGCTTGACCCAAGCACATAATCTGTAGTTCCTCTATGGGTCAATGCATGTTGTGAGGTATTTATATAGAGAAACCAGACGCAAACAACGATTTTCTTTTGAAGGAAAGATCTGTTTATGATTTATATGTAATATTGCACGGAGATGATTCCAAAATGAGCTAACATAGTTGCATGATATTCTCATATAAGCGTTCAGTATATTGACCTCAAATTTAAATGAAAATTTAATGTAAGAATGCATACCGAATCAAACCAAAATGTTTAGAGACCACACTATCACTTCATCGAAATCACAACTTTTTGACATGATTTTTTTCAGTTCTACCACAGTTTGCGGCTACTCCACATGATGCCACCTCCACCACATGCTGGAAGCTTGTCTTAAGTGTCCATAAATGTCCATCTGATAATCGTGGTCTGATGTGCTCCGGAAATGGTCTTTGTCTATTACGAGAGGTAATTATTGTTTAGTCGTAGTCGTTAACGCCTATGCCTTAAAAGCTAATAAGAATTAAATGACTTCGTGTTGGTTTGAAATTATAGGACACCATTATCGGTTCAAATACGTAATATGTGGCATTCAATTTGTACTAAAACGAGGTTCATTGCATATGGAACAGCCATTTATCGCTGGAATTATCCAAACACGAGCTGAACAATCGTTCAATCTTCCAAACCGCCAATTCTATACCGTATGCGATTTGCATCTGTCATAATAACGTCATTTTGAGAAAAGTTATTCAAATGAGACACCAGTAGTTAAAGTTATAGAATTCGTAGCTATATAGGATTACATGTCTGTTTTTGTGATTAATCTTATTTGATATATTTTTATTCTGTTGCGACCTATGCAACTCCATAAACTATTGTATATTGGACATTTATGGCCACTGGTTATGCGATATTTGTCCTCCACCTATCATATATATTTCAGTTACATACCTTTAAAAATAAAATGATTGTTTTAATATTTAAACCGTTCACAGACATTCGAGTTATATTGTTAAGTAAAACAAACAAGCATCGTTTTGTTAAGATATGTATTACCTGCAAGTTAGATTAACACTTAAGAAATGGGCATACTGTCAACACTGAAAACCGTTGAAATTTATTTAAAAACCTGTTGTTTTTCTTTTCGATACATTTACTCTTCTTATTTCGATTGTGTCGATTCCTCAATTGCATTTTGTCACTCGGGTATTTTATTTGAAAACGTAAATCAGCAATTGTAGAAGAATAATGAAGTTGTATTCGTATATGAATTATTCGTATTAAATTCGTTATCGAGATTTACTGGAACGAGCCAATGTGAATCACAGCATTTTATCACAAATATACATATGATGTCGCTTTTTCCCGCATGGTATGACAGTGTCCGTCTTGCGACCAAGAGTTCCGTTTTGTATCAATTTTCATGGATTGTTCTCAATATCTTGCATAAAATTACTGTTTCTTCCAGGAATTGAACTTGAACGCATCTCTACTTTCGACCCAATCGCCCTAAAAAAAACACGCCCATCCACCCTCCCCCGACATTATCCAGTTACTTTTAAAATGCATAAGCATACGTTACAAGTTTAAACTGAAACTAAAAGTCATACTGGGTTTTCTGCCGCTACTTTTTTCATGAGATAAATAATATCTAAAAAAAGAAAGTTCATGGGATAATGTTTTATTTATATAACACGAATATTTATACATAAATCAATACGGTGCTTAAATATATTCATGCGTGTCAGATAAAATAGCGAGAAGATACATTTTAAACTTTATTGTTATTCTGTTTTGATTTTGCCACCGTATATATGATTTCGACAGGGTCGTCCTCAATGCCATTGCTGTGCCGGGTTCCTAGGTCCCGTTTGTCGTGAAAACACGTGCGTGGAGGCCGGGTGTCAGAACGGGGGCACATGTATCGTGTCAAACGGTATAACATTACAACAGTACAACAAATTAATAAATCGTTCGGAATTTGGCCCTTAAAATCCGGAGCGAACGAGCGCAATTAAAAGTCAAAACAAAACTAGGTTTATTCAATTTTTGATTAAATCAGAGGCGAGCAAAATTTGCTGGATAAAATATTGTGTCAGTTGTTATTGAACATGTTTGAAAAACGCAAGCACAAAATTATTTAGTGTAAACAGTTTCCACTTAGAACAATATTTTCCAGTTTGTCTTTCAATTGTGTTAGTGTTTATTTGTGTTGTCACTTAAGGATAATACAATAAGGGAACAATTCTGTTCAGCAATCGGTTCTGCCATTGGGTCAGCTTTAGGCCTTTCTTAAACAATATAAGCCGACCAACCACAGTCAGTATCTTCGACCTATTCAATCAGCTCAATTATTAAGTTCAGTATTGTTTTGTACTCTATTATCTTGTGTACTTGATGCGGTTTCTATTTGCCCTATACCTTCAATCTATTTGCAATTCTTATACATTGAACCCGTTTGGGCGTTATTCATAGTTAGAAGCCAGGACCGCTGAACAAAATAATTCTACTATTAAAGGCTATTTTAGACCACATGGATAAATGATTTTTTTTGTTGTTGTAGAAATGAATAGATATCTGAATGCTGCCATTTTGTAACATTAGCTGTAAATGAAAAATGATCAGTCTGTGTCGTAAAATATGTTGATTATACCAATATGAATAGAAAAACAACAAATCTTGTTTTAAAGAAATCGGGTGGGGAGCGTAATGGACCCTGAATGCGCAATGCAACAACTAAGACTATTTTTTATTTCATTTAACGATTTTGTATGTATCATATCCGACAAACATCTGATCGATTTGTTGTGGCCGTGCAAATAAGGTTTTGTAAGCGCATAGCTTGTCTTAATAGAAATGTGGCCGACTTTTTCGCGCTAAGTGAATGTGGGAGATATCCACTATTCGTGACATATATGAACAGATGTGTGAAATACTGGTGTAAACTCACGCAGATGCCAGTAAATCGATACCCGAANTGTGAATATTTCACATATTGTTCATCAAACATTTTATTATTCGCTTTACAGCTTCGACGAAACATATTGCCTCTTTCAGAACTTGAATAAAGTAGTCATTCTAGAAGAATTCGTTACGTGTAGTTTCGGCATATTGAAGGATACGCGCCTGTGTGTGCTTGCCCTGCGAACACGACCGGAAGTACATGCGAGGTGGTGCTGAGTCCGTGCTGGTCCAGCCCGTGTTTTCATGGCGTCTGCGTGGACAAATCGAGTGGCTATGCGTGCTTTTGTGTCCCAGGTAGGTAGCAAATAACCAGTCCGGATTTCTCAAATATTCATACAAATATCTGGCTTAACTAAGTATCCGTATATCGTGTTTTATCGCGTTATATTTTCCTCAAAATTAACCAGTCATGATTTCCCAAATTCTCTTACAAATTTTTGGCTTAAGTATCATCACATAATGTTAAAACGCATTATTATGATCTCAAACAAATCTTGTGCTTTCTAATATAACACAGGTTGTGGCATAATAAATTTGATTTCTGAATTCACACGCATTGTCCATATGTTCTCTTTTTTAAATTTGAATTTAAATGTGTTGTTCCATCCCAGTATTGATGTTTCAGATATGTACATAGATGTCCTCTTATATTGACTGCATATGAGAACTGTTATTTTTATGATTATTATAACTATTACTGCTGTTGTTATACACAAAAGCATTACTGTTGTTATTGCGCACTTCCATCGCCGAATGTTGTGTATAGGCCAATGGCCTAATGTAAAAAATAAATATTGAATTGATACTGAAGATTGACATAAAGTGGCTAGTGTCACGTTGAATATACTGCAATGTCTGTTTGTATTTTATGTATGCGGCAATGCTAAAATGACAATATTGCAACACATAAAACTCGCATATGATCCGCCGGTATTTATCAACGTTTCGCATTATTTTTAAATAAATTGCCTGCGCTGAGACAGTTAGTCACTCACTTAATTTAAATACGCAGGTATTTTACCCATGTAAAGGCTACATAAGTCCAAGAATAAATGTCAAAACTTAAAGGATGTCATATTTACGGAAAGTCTTTCATGCTCCATGACAAACATACATGAATCGCGCTCTGACAAAACGGGGTAAAATGCATGTACGTAAAGCCCGCACAGGCTCATCAGGAACGACACTTTTTGCCTAAACTGGATTTTTTTGCTAAGAGGAGACTTTCTGTTAACGAAACATACCATTTAAGCGGAAAGTGTCGTTCCTAATTAGCCTGTGCGGACTGCACAGGTTAATGTGATACGACACTTTACGCATACGCATTAAGCCCCGTTTTCACAAAACGCGGCTCATATTTAAGAAGAACACATTCAACATATGTTGTAGGCTATCACGGTCCGGAATGCCGACACGAGTACAACGAGTGTGATTCCAAACCCTGCCTGAACGACGGCATTTGTGAGGACATGCTAGATGCGTTCAAGTGCCAATGTAACCATGGTTACAGGGGTGACAAGTGCGAAATCAAGGTTGGTGGGGTTACACAAATAATACGTTGTGCTTCTTAAGTTAATGTTTGGTTGTTCGTAAACCAGTTACAATCCACTATGCGTTGCATCGGTCGCTTGCATGCGATGACCCGAGTTTCATTCATTTGTGTTTTTGTTTGTCGTGTTGGTTGGTAATTGTTCAATTTCTTATATAAAGGTCTCCTATGGTTAATTACGTGTTTTACTTCGTCAATATTTCATCTATATTGAGAGCAAATCGGCAGAGCGAAAACATGATTAAGAATAATCGTTTGGTCGAATACTTTTCTGTAAAATATTGATATCGTCAATATCGTCAACTGCGTCAGTATCTGTCTGAGCAAATGAGGGTGATACTGCCAAAAAAGTAAGCTTTTTTTATTTCATATGTTCTTTGTTTCGTCTTTCACTATAAATACGTGTATATGATAACACGTACGTGTTATGGCTATTTGTATACGTACCATCAATCATTCTATTCATAATAAGATATTTGATAAAAAAGATTGGCAAGCAAATCTAAAAGTTAAAACCCCTAACGAAAATCAATCGAATTCAGAACTGTCATGGTCCCATTCATACTAAAGTGTTGGCTTTAAAAAGTATATTGTGAAGGCAAACATAATTGTTTTATGTGAAACAAGGAACTGAAAATTATATTTCAGCAACGATTTCGTCAGTTTTGTCGGAGGCGGTTTAATGTATTTGTTCCTTTATCTTTGTTAACACTCCGATGAGTAATTATACCATGCTTCAACGTGTAGCACATTCACGGTGGTGTTAAAAAGAATGTGTGTTTTTACAAACCTTCAATATCACAATTGTGATTAAAGTCAAGACCACAAAAAGTATGTTCTCGTTATGTTCTCGTCTGTGTGCTCCCTTTTTCAATGAGGCTTCGATAGGATATTGCCTTTCACCAAATGATAAGATATCATAAACTAATAAGTTCAAAGAAATATTAGACATTTGTGAATTGCGATCATGTCATTTCAATGTCATAACTTAATTTGTTGTTGATTTTATTTCAATCGTATAGAACAAGTGATAGTAAACTTATAATTAGATTATTCACTTTGAAAGGCCAGTGTGCGTGCTTGAGTATCAGATAGTTAGTGTGCCACCTGTGAGTGCTGAACTAAATTCCTGGATGAGTTTCTTGATGTTATGTCTTTGTAAGCTGTCTACCTTTTAAATGCGTTTTATTTCTTAATGATTGTCGATCGCTTTTGAATGTTAATGTGTTAATTGCATACTGGTAAAATATATAATTAAATATTCACCATTGCAAGTTTAAATACGAAAACTAAACAAAATATGTTTAGTGTGACTGTGTATTAAATGTAAACGCTACCATGTTCACTGTTTAAGGATCGCTATACCAACATCCTAAAAGCTTCTAGACATTGGTTTTCTTTAGAAGACACCTGTTATGAATTAATAAAGATTTACAATTGTCTTAACGTTGGGGTTTTGACAAGACCATAAATACGTCGATAACTGTTTCCCCTAAAGCAAATAGCACAAGTACGGTGTTGCTCTAATGCATTCCGTAGAGCACAGACCGAGTAGCGTGGGTATAAATTGTTACGGTAATATTGTGAAATAGTTTGTTTCCGGGTTCAATAAGATAGTTGTTTCCATAGTAATGCATTTGCAGATGACGTTTTAGTTGACAGTTCACATCAAATACGATATGAGTGCAATGAGTGTGATATTTATTTATAATCTATATACACGATGGTGTCATCATTCGCATATTTGCCATTTTATATTTTGTAAATTTTATTTTGACAATCGGTCTATTAATAGTTCACAAGTATGCGATGTATTTGTATTCACACTGCATCCATTTTAACGGTCCACATATTATTAATTATTTTCATATTATGATTGATTGGGGACACATATATAGCTGTCTTTTATATTAAAAAAATAATATTAAAAAAATACAGTAATAGTATCTTGCAAAACCTGCCAACATAAAATGTACAGCGTCTTAGAATGATAAGCGTTATGTTTTCGTTGGCATTAACATTCCAGTTTCAATCAGTATAAATATTGTAATCAGATGTTTTTAATTGTATCATAATTAAATAAACTCTTATTTATTCAAAGTGAAATATAAAATATAAAAGACCGTAGCCAGTGTTCAAAGGTTCTTCTATTATCTGAATAAATCAAAATTCAAAATGTTAAGCCGAAATAGCCTTCACAAAAGATAAATTGAAAATCGCTGTGATAAACATGACCGATTTGGAAGGAACCGCTATAAACTTACAAACAAATGATATGGCTAAACAATTCAATGTTGTCTTTTGATCTCGCACATTTGATTGCAAATAGATATAAACCATAAATGTATTGATGCAATCATATCACACAAATGATGTTCTATTTTTTGTATTTTGTTTAAATCATGAAACGGTATGATAAAATAAAACATTTTTAATAGTATAATTACCTTTATATAAATCAAGAACTGGAACGGTATTTTTTCAAACTTACCGCAACTCGTATATGCACATGTGTAACAATCCGCTGTTATTTTATTTTTCGTTTTACGAAAGTCTCTTGTCAGCAAAATTCAAATTTAGGCTGACATTGTGGTTCTTGATTAGCATGTGCGGAGTGCACATGCTAATATGTCACTTTATCCACACGCATTAAAAATATATATCACTGGGCGCTTTTGAACGTAAGCAATAAATGGAAGCCATTTATTACAATATAAATACATGTTAGTAAAATACACTTTACTTGCATCAAATATGTTGCCCTTTTAAAAAGCATCGAATTATTTTCGGTGTATATGAGTAAGTATGTGCTGCGCACATTAACACAAAATTCCTGTTTTAAAGATTGAAAAGCACTTAATTTAAACAATAAAATGACAAGAGGCCCATGCTGACCCTATAGTGCTCACCTGAAAAAAAACATTGTTTTTTTTTATAACTAATTAGTTTTATTTACTTTTTGTTTTTGGGGGGCGGAGGATAAAACACAGACATTAATAATCGTCTAAAGAGATTACGTCAAACCTCGGTTTGTATTCATCCTAGAAATAGCACAAGCTATTCGTTATGTCGCCTTGCCACGATACTAGAATAGCTAAATGATGTATTGAACACCCTTATAGGTTTTGGGGCTTACTACAATTTCTGCCTGTCCTGATTCATATTCCTTACCATGCAAGGCATGATACTATCAAGGTGGCAGCAGTAAATTGCTTGTGTGTTTGGTTTCGAGCGGCATGCAGTGTACATTTGTAATCTTATCGAAAATATGTTTGAGAAACCTTATTCAAAGTAACACTGAGCCACCTGTCCGTTTTTTTATATTATATGTTAATTGTTAATTTGCCAAATAGATAATAGACAGGTAGTTAATTATCATAATATAGTAGCTTGCTTACTTCTAGCTTTGCATAAACATAACACAAGCGATTTATACATTAGTTTTCTCATGAGGTCAATATGAAGTAAATTAAATACAGAAAAACAAATAATACAAAGTGCGACCAAAAATGTCACAGCCCGTAGTGTTCTAGCGTTGGTTATTTTGCCATTGTTGACACCAGAAACA
This sequence comes from Dreissena rostriformis, assembly GCA_007657795.1. Classification (NCBI taxonomy): domain Eukaryota; kingdom Metazoa; phylum Mollusca; class Bivalvia; order Myida; family Dreissenidae; genus Dreissena; species Dreissena rostriformis. Next base: position 41,677 of record VMBQ01003154.1, read on the forward strand.
TTTTGTCACAACAAATGTGGCTTCTTTTGGAATGGGTAATTGTGTGTATTATTTCCTGTCATTTACTGAGTCGCGTGGAATGATGTGGTTGTACAACGGCTGATGAAGCGCTCCAGGCTGCCACTTACTAATGCCGTTGTCAATATGTTTATATAATTGCATAGGTTACGGGAAGGCATTAACGTTCTACGTCTTAGGAGCATCGAATTATACGCTTGAATTGTCATCTGTTGAACGAATACATTTTGACTGACCTTATCTGCAATACATTTACAATGCTAAACATTAATATATACGACATTCCGTAGGACGGTCTAACAATATGTTACTTGGACTTTTGTGTTTGTGCTTTTATAAACGATTTAAATGGGAGATATTTGCCAAGCTGTGAATTCGTTCAACTTAATATTGGGTCCATATATTATACGAAAATGTTAATCTAATGTATATGGTGTTTCTTCTCCATATTTTAATAAGACACATAAATACAACGCCTAATTGGAATGTGTTTAGCCAACGGGATTGTCGCCGTTGTCGTTTCAAAATTTAGAACTAGTTGTTTATAGCAAAGTTTTCCTTTAACACTTATTAGCATCATAACATACGAAACCTTCGATAAGCGTAAGCACTTGAACAACGGTGTCGCGGGAGTAATAAATTGAAAACCTTATAGAGAAACCACGTTTCCTATATTGCGGATATAAGATTTCGAAAGGGCATTTGGTCACTTCTTCCTGTTGTGATTAGTGACGTTTATATTGCAGTTTGTTCAAATTTTCATAGTTACTATATAGATCAATACATTGATAGCAACGCAATGAATATACTTTTATAAATATAAGTTTTAAAGTTTAAAGTAAAAAAATAGTGATTTACCAATTTTAGAAAATATCTGAATTCCAAAAGCCAAAACCATTTTGAAAATAAAGTTAACTGTTCAATTGTTATAAGAAATACGGTATTTCAGTTATATTTGTTCTTCCAAATAAAATAATATTTACTCACTCAAAGGTGTCAGTTCAACAATTTGACATACGTTAGAATGTTGTTTCAATAAAGTAGAAGCATGCCGTAATCTTAGTTTAACGGTCATTGATTAAAAACAACAAATACAGAAAAAAACTGGTTGTTCAATGTGTATTTACAATGACAAAAGACAACACTCTTTGTTGTCTTGCAAATCAAATAAATATAAGAATACCACTTGCATGTAGTTTGATTTTTAGATGATGTTATACATACATGTTTAAATCTCATGCAATGTTTATTAGCATTGAAAATAAGGAAGAGTTACATGAACGTCTAATATAGACCAGCGCTGTGTTGATGGTCAGAGTGATTCACATGCAATTCAAATTCATATTGTTAAAAAAATAGTTTGATATTACAAAAAGTGCAATAAGACACTTGTTGTTTCTATTATACGAAGCAGCGTATAATTTATCTTGTGTTACCATCCATTGATTGTTAATAAAGGTATAATGAAACTTCAAAGTTATTATCAGAAGAGATATTTTAAACCTATTTTAAAAGAACCTGTAATCGGTAGAATAATTCTCTATGTTGTCAATTTGTTTCATTGCTTTCATTAAGATGGTCGTAAAACGCCTTATGATGCGTTCAAAATCACTGAATCCGTTTGTTAATATTGGTGCAAAGATAAATGAAAGTCATTTTTTTCCTACTGCAACAATACACGATATCGATATCATGAAATGCGTTTTTCCATTTGGCTTACATCCTTTGAAAATAATGCAGAGAACTACAAAGGTTTCGGAGACAAAACAAACATTCCAACGCGGCAAAGTGTTAATCGTATGCTTAAGTTAATTCAACAGTTATCACCAATAAAAAGGGAAAATCTTAAATATTTGAATTTCTGATTTTTAAAACGAATTAACAATTTCAAAAGGCAGACACATCTTAAACGTTGAATACACAACGTGTGTTTAAGTTAATTTAATTCAATGCGTTATATTTCTCTCAAAGTTGTGCAAAATCTACCATAGGCTAGCTCTTTTCAATTGTGCATGCATAGTATGTTTCTAGCGTACTTCAATGCTTATTCAACATGTCTTTATTGGTGACCTCTTTCTGCTCTCAGAACATCATTTCTGAACCTCCATATTATCCCAAACATAAGTAAATTAAGGGCAAACAAGATCACTTTTCCGTCAGCCATTTTTGTCACTGAAGTATGACTCTAGAGACAACTGATGCTAAAACACATGCGACATGTGTGACGACTAATGGAATGAGTTATTATAATTGGTGCATTATTTCCGCCGATACCATCATTTTAGGGTTTCTCTGTGTTTGGAGAAAATCATTTTCATGAGAATATTTATTATTATTATTATGCCTATACTAACGACGAACAAAGACGTCTGTATTACAAACAGAATGACATTACTTTCTTTCTGGAGAAAACGGCTCATAATGACAAATAAAACGGTTTGCAGTAGAATTCGTGTGTGGTGTTTAGAGAGGATCATTAAGGTATCCATATATGTTCCCCCTTAAACACATTGAAAGACTGCAATTTTTCATAATTACTTCTCTTTGTGTGTCGGGAAAAAGCTATAAGCTTATGTTTGTGTTTATCATGTCCGACGTTAAATACATTTTCTTGTATCTTTTATCTTGTATCTTATAACACAGACTTATCAATCGCGCTGGGGAAAATTGATTAAGATCATCCAATAGTTTGTGTAGGTTGCTGTTTGTTTTTTGTACAACTTGTGTGTGGATAAGATTGGATGCAGATAATTAGAAAATAGTTATTTCTTGTAAAAAAAAATCGGATCGATAATTCCGATGACCAATTTTTCAATTTGGTGTGACCTATTTTTGAATTTGGTTTGGCCTAAGCACACTTGATTCGGTATGATTGCATATGTTACTATATTGAGTAACAAAATTGGCCTTTTTTTCGAGAATAACTCGTGGAAATCTCGGTATTGAGCAAGTGTGCAAATAACCGGTTATTGGCACACTGTGCCAAAATCGGTTATTTGCAAACATCCGGTTTTCTCGCACCTGTTGTCCAGTAACAGCGGATCGTCGGCATGCGTTAACGTTACGTAATTGACGACCGGAGCTTCAAAACAAAATGGCGTCTGAACGGGTTATAGAATCGCTATCGAATCGTTTACTAGATTTAAACAGAATCATTGAAAATAATGGAGATAATTTGGCAGAACCTGCTACATATAAATTTGTCAATGCACAAAAAGACGAACACACAAAGAGAAAAACAATATCGAATTCAGAGGTTTAAAAGTCCAACATCAAAATTTAGTAAACGACAATCTTACCTCAATGACATCTTTAATCCATGGCTTATAATAATGCAATTACAACGATATGCACTTCCATTTTCTGTTTTTCCACCCCATTATCTTTATTTATTTCAAACTACACTTTTTGAAACGTTTTTCGAAATCGAATGACTGCTCGGAGTGATTTCTTTAATTCCTCTTGGAGTTTCCAAGTATACATTACAAATACTCAATCCGAAATATTTTTTTGGATTCGTTCGATGCTTTTTTAAATGAATATGTTTCTGTTAAATAAATCACAACCTCCGAATTGTTGTCGTTTAAATCCAGAGAGTCAAGCCGAAACTGGTGTGTTTCGTCACAGAATTACGTCATACAAGATAGATACGTCATACATTGCGTAATCAATTGAATGAAAATAAAAGTACGGAAAGCTGATTCGGTAATATATTTTAGTGAAGGAACAAATAGGATGATATGTAATATAAACGATAACACACGCTAAGTATTAAGTATTAAAGACGTTAATACCATCGTTGCTTGAATAAATTGAATAAATGAAGACGGACATACATGAACTACCATAATTATTTCTTTTTACTTGCTTTAATTTATATATACACGACATAATTATGTATACACATGATGAACATATGCAATAAACAGATCATTATATGGAGAAAGTGTGCCTTTAGTGGTTATTGGCACACTTGGTGTTTATTTTCACTCGGGCTAAAGCCCTCGTGCAAAGAACTCACCAAGTGTGCCAATAACCACTAAAGGCACACTTTCTCCATATAATAATCTATACTTATTGTAATAGTTATGTGGTTCCTTTTAGAATATAAAGTTGTATTAAAATTCCAGAAATAGTATAAGGAAAGACAGTTTTATTGACAACCGCTAGTCCTTAATTAACGGCAAGTGACACATTTCCTACAAAATACAGGGCAATATATAAAACACGACATTAAAGAACAAAATAAATATAACTTGGGTCGCCGCCTTAGAACGGTCAACTCAAAGCATTATGGGTTTAAACCTGATACATGACGCGTCGAACCTTAGATTTTGCCAAGAAATAATCACTTATACACACTTCTGAATAAAAACGTACCTCATAATTATACAAATCAAAATGAAGAAGAAAAGATAATTTCTATTCGATTTCATTGCAATTCAATTGGTGAATTGTTAAACATGCACCAGAGCAACAGAATTATACTTTTGTCCTATTAAATGTGTTCGCTGCTTCGCATAAGAAAACGTGTAATCTAATTAAGATCTCTACCTATTAGGCCGGGAGTTGAACACATCTGTTTTTTTTCATCCCTCCCTCCCCCGCTTTCCAACTGAGTTCGGGCCACAAAGTTACAATCACTTTTACATTTTTCGTATGTTTTACACCAATACTTAATATTGAACATCATCGGAGATATATACTCTGTATAAACTTTATTTTAAATACAACTTATTTTATTTTATTTTTGTATGTTGTTTTGTTTTGCTTTTTTTTGTCCAAACTGTGATGAAATGAAGTGTGCACGTTGTTTATTTCCATGTTGTAAATTGTTCCTACAATCATTTTGCCCATGATTAGTTCACCATTATGTGACTGCTGAACGTATTTATTTTCAGCTGCATGTCATTATTACACATATAATTTATAAAAAAACATCAAATTAAATAGGTTAAACCACGGTTGCTGAAGACATTGTTATTTTTCCTTAATTTTTCCTGCTAATGTATAGAAATTCTAAATGCTGTCTTGCACAAAAAAATTGTCTCTCCTGTTTTTGCATTGTCTTCTCCGAGACACTTTATAATATCTTGAACGTGATTAATAAGTAGCGTCTGTTAAATTCAAGTTTGTTGCTGTCTTTATATTTTCCAATATAAAAATAATGAGAACATGTACTTGCATATATATTCTACATTATCCACAAACTGACATCTCATTCACCCAACTCATTTGTGAATCAAGTATGGCGTTCACGTAAGGAGTGTAAATAATGTGTACAGATTAGTATAAGTGCAAATGATAATACAAGTTCCGAGGCCTATAATGTCTCTGACCGGAATGGTCTGATGTTTGTTAGCCATTATTGTCTCTAAAGACATGTGACCAAACACAAATGTGACTTCTCATGTGTAATTTAAGACGAATGAGTCATTATTCGCATAATTCCTGTCATTTACAGAGAAGCTTGGAATGATGTTGTAGTCCAGTACCTCACGCAACAATCCATGTCATCGCTGTACATGTATGATTACATGACTGAATATTGAAAGACGTGTATTTATTTTCCTACGTCCTCAGAACATTCTATTCGTCGCTTATTATGTTTTCTGAGAAAAAATGACATTTGGCTGGTTCTTTTACAAAGATTCGTAGTCTTAACACTCTTTAGAAAAGCAAAGAGCGAGACTGTGTTTGAAGAAAAAATGAGGCAATGTTTAATTTAAAATTGTTGTATATGTTGCAAAAATATTGTACCATAAATTAAACTGGGAAATATATGTATTTACTATTGTATTTGAGGTACCATGTACTAGTTAATATTATCCAAATATGTTTAACAAGCTTGTCACTCAAGATGTGACAGTCATTGATGTTCAGAAATAGTTTCATTTTGTATTACATATAATTACCTCTTATATTGTTTATAACATGGTCTTGTGTCTTGTCATTCACAGTGTTTAACCCATTTATGCCTAGCGTCTAGAAAAAAGGCCTATGCAAACAGCGTAGACACAGATGAGACGCCGCATGATGCGGCGTCTCATCAGGGTCTGCGCTGTTTGCTTAAAGGAATTTCTGTAAGAAATATTCTAAATATAGAAATAAATATACTTGAAATCCCTAATTTTGGAAACAAAAAGATCCAATTAAGAAGGATGGGAGAGTCCACTAGGCATAAATGGGTTAAGCGCGAGTAATGGACAGCGACAGTATAAATCCAGTTTGCACCAGTAGTCAACACCACCCATATAAGATAATACAAAAGGACAAAAGCATGTGATAATACTAAAATGTACTTATTTATATATATATTTGTGATTTTTAACCACAGCAATACTACGATTGTAATCTTTTCGTTTTTGGTATAAGGAACAAAGGTGTTTATCTTATTTCTGGAAACTCTTATTATGCATATCAAGATTAATATTAATTATCCACGCATGACATTTGTGAATATTCTTTTTACGTCGAACAAATGCTATGTACAACAAAACAAAAAAGCGTGTCTAGCGGCAATTCATATCGGTGATCAAAAAGGTCGTATATTTGGTTTGAGAAGAATTAATGATCCCAGAATATGCGATGTAATCATGGATGAGTAATTGAACGCAGTGTTCCTGTCAATTACTGTGTCGCGTTTGGCGTCTCAACGAGCGATGTTGGTTACCGATAACGGATTCCATTGTCAATGTGTATTAATGATTGCCTGGATTATTGAAAGACATTTGCTCTCTTTGTCTTTTGGAATTGTTGTGACACTCTCGAATTAGTTTTATGTTTACAAAAAAGTAATTTGGCTGAACACAAGTTAAAGAAAATGAACGTGTACATGGTTTACCTTTGTGATGTTTCGCAATTACAAAAACCCTTTGTCAAACATGTTTATGTTCGAGTCAGTCGATTCGTCGCTTTCTGAATTTTGTAGATATTTCAATGCAATTGCGAAGATTTAGTATTGACTTGTGACTGTTGTTTGTAACCAAATGTTCAATGATGTGGAAAATCTAAGTAATGAGATTGGGAAAAGAAAGGAAAGACGGGGGTGTGGTGTCAAGCACTTGATTTTCGGTCGATTACTTTAATTTTCCTTAACTATTCTTTATAAAACTTTGCGACAAGACCACGTTTGGGATCTATTTTAGACCAGTAGGTTCAAAGTCAATACCAGTGTTACTGAAATAGGAAAGCGGTTTTCCATAATTTACTTGATTTGGGATTTCAATTACACTTTGTATGCGAACAGTTTACCTGGAACTTAGCTTGTGATATTTGGACCGGTTGAATAATGGTCAAGATCACTGTTACTAAAAAAAGACAAAATGGTTTCCGTTCAATCACTTTATCCTGAAATAGCTTTGTTTTGTCTCGCAGACAAGTGTTTCTTCAAACGTGTATAACAAAATCGCGTACAGTTCATATTATCTTAAATAATGATAACGCATTGTTTTAATGTACTTAATGTGATACATATTTAAAAGAAAAGACACTGAACAATGACGTTTAATTGCAGTCGTGAAATAACTATTCTTGTATAATGACAGCGAATAAATAGTATAAAGTGTATGCATGGTAATGTTGTTGTGGAATTTATAAATGAACATACGTGAGAACATATTGCCGAAATTATTTCAGTAAAAAAAAAGGAAACTTATATCTTCTATTGTTATAGTATTCCCCACTTGTATACATATTCCACATTTCTCTAAGTAGATACTGCCCATATTATAGCATCAAACATAAGGTAACTTACCCATATGCCGTTAATTTTGTTGACCAGCAAAATATGTTGGTGTTTAAGCCACGCTTGATTCCCTAGAAATATGATGCCAGACCAATGTGATCTCTAATCAACCGAGTAATTGAGGTCCTTGTTTCAGTCAGTTACTGAGTAGAGAAAATGTCGGTGGTTAAATGTAAAAACGTTACATCGTGATCACTTGATGTTTAAGTAAAAAATACTTTCGTCAAACAGAGACGTGTATATGAAAGTAAGTCGTATTAATTTTTCTTAGCTTAGTTCCAGCCAGAAGATGTGCAGTAATTCTCCTCTTTGTTTCTTGACAGGTTCCTTTGTAGTTGAATGTGTTTATTCTCCTTAAGCACATTGGTTTAATACATAAACCATTGTGTGTATCCAAACGAACAATGATTAGATCTCGTTAGGCAAAATTGTTCCTGGAATATTATAATGTCTTCTATTGTAGAGTTCTAAAGAATTGTTGTCTCCTAAGTAATCCGTTGAAAGATTAGGGTTTTCACTATATATATATTCTGGCAACAACCAAATATATCAGACTTAACAGGATCTAAGATTTGTAAACTTACATTTGTAATCAGCTTCATTTTATTGTACTCCTCGAGTCTTTATAATTTTAGAATTTTAGTCTAAGAACAAGTGTCAAAATAAATTATCCTTATATATAAGGTGCACAAAGATAAAACGAATTTTTCTTGTATGCAGAGTTAGCAATGTCATTATTTTAAATAGCAAAAACATATTTTTTATATTTTTATTTAATGAATAATGATAAATTATCAACAACATGTCAAACTTCTCACACTGGTGTCCGTGGATTTGTTGCGATGTCACTAACTTTCGGAATTAAGTAGAGAAGTTAAATGTCTATGTTTAATTTATAAACTCCAACGCTTTTAACAAAGATTTGCCAACGTATTCTCTTGAAAGAGTGCTAATTCTTTTATAGTGTGTTAAGTTTAGAGGAAAACTGTGAAATAATATGGCCTAGATGGCCTTTTATGGTATTGAACTTGATGTAGTATTTGTATTGTTTATTAAATGCGCTGTTGTTCAAACAAAACTCGGATGTTAAAAGGGAGATGGTGTTTGAAATGTTCAGTCTCACAAACCAGTATCCATTGATAAGCTCATACAAACAAACGGAACAATGTATACATTTTATTTCAAAGTACACAATCCATAATCAAAATCCTCCAAAACGAATATGGCAAACCGCGGATTATTTTCTCCGAGCATGTAATTGTCATTGTTATTTTTCTTGTTTATCAGCTAAATGATGTCTAAAAGACAAGTTTATTATTAATGTTTATTGGAATGTCTGTCTGCCACGTACACAACACCATATCGTTGACGAGATAGGTGAGAGACGGCAGTACATTTCCAGTTTGCAGCAGCTGTTACACTTTCTGAAATTGCTTGATTACAGTGACTTAAAAGAACNTAAACTTAACATATATATAGTGTCGTTTATCAATATTTACTTGTTTTAACATATTAATGTAAAAATGCCTGATCATGCACTATCCAGAGACTAACGGATTCAACAAAGGCATACTTAAAATGAATATGAGAGATAAAATGTTCCATTTCAATATGATAAAGAGTCTCATTAGAGAAAAGATATTCAATAAAAAATATTGTGTAGTTAAGAATAAAATAATATTAAATCACACCAAGATTCAAAGTAAAAGTATTATCACCCAATTTAAATCTTGTTAAATCCGTACAGTATCCACAACACATTAAAAAGCGTTTTTGAGCAGCACAAATTAATGTTTCTTCAAAGTGAAAGCTAGAGCGCGCAACACTTCCTTCCTTCCTTACATCATTATATTGTCATTCATATAAACACTGAACCATTAAATAAATGCAACATTTTTGTCTGGAAAATATTTGCCTGCATCGAATCCAAGGGAATCCAAGGTATTGCGATTACATTTACAGATGCGATCTACATGGTGAGCGAAATCAAGCAAATATTCGTTGATATTGTATAAGTGAAAGCAATATTTGATTTATCATATGATCAGATAAATGCCGTACCGTAACAAAGAGTATATATTTTTCAATCAAAAGAAGATGTTCTCGCTTTACGTACATTGGTTTAATCAATATGATCTTAATTGCTTTATAATATGAGTTGCATAGCTATTAAGTAAAATGTTTATTTCCAGCTGAGTGTTTGTGACTAATTACATGCTACGTGTGAGTTTCAACATGCCTTGAAGCTGTTTAAGCACGAAATATGTGTTTTAATTGACATTTCCAATGCGGCAACGCTGGATAAAATTGTCTTTGATGTATTTGTGACTGTTTTGTGTTTTTAATTGTGTAAATTTTGCAATTTCCATCATTTTAACTTAATAGTGCTGGGATAAGTGTGAATTAATGTTTTAAACTTGTTTTACATACCGAATTCTTTATATCACAATGACCGTTGCAACGTGGTTAACCAAACTGTACTCACAATTATGATTATCGTTATGCTGTATGCATTGTCCAGTATTTTAAATACAGTTGGTAACTTTCCTAAAAAAAAACTAACAGACGGTGTCCAGAATTGTGTTGCTGAAAATGTATCTGGAGCTTTCTTATTCCTATATAATATCATGGATTGTGATAACATCGTTGTTGATGTTATTGTAACTGTTTTCAATTATAAACGACCAACTAATGACAATCATCTCATCACACAAACTGGCATTCTTAATGTTTTAATATTAACTGGAAACACGTACATACAATTGTGCTCAATATTACTATTGATACATATACCAGATGGCCCCAATGTAGAATAGTCCAACTGAATCATAGGAGCGAAATCACTTAATGTTTTGATATTTTAAATTACAAACTCAAAACTGAATGATTTAAACAGCGTATTCCTAAAACAGAAAAGGTTTATTTTTCGCTGTCAGATAAACAAAAAGTCTTTCTAAATTTGGACTGGTAAATAGTATGAAGCAAACGTTTGAAATATATATAACTACAATTCAAAGAGATGAATGATTGAGAGACTGGTTTCTTGTGAAAATATTTGTCGCAAACTCTTATACTGACATTATTAATTATAAACCATACTATTAATATTGTTACACACACCAGTATTGTGTAAAGTCTGCATTTTCAGTTTATTTATACATAATACAATGCAGCACATTTTGAATTTGTCTTATGTGCAATATTATATAGATAGAAGATATACATGCTAACGCCTTAAACTGTATAAAGTATCTATGTGCAAGTCAGTAATTTCGTAAAACGTCTTTAAATGTGAAACTATATGTATTGTTTATGAATGTATGTTTTCATCTGTATGTATTTGAACTTTTATGTATATAGCATGCATGTATGTAATATTCAATTGTGAAAAAATAAATATATAGACGACCAAACCAGAAGGACAGGGCCATTTAATTTCTACTCAGTGAACTGCTTATATAGTTATCCTGGTACAAACAACATTTAATTAGGCGAACATGCAATTAATACTGTGCCTTTTCCGCGAGCATTGTCATATGTCATGTGTCATGAAATAATAGTGTATCAAACATAACACGAGGTAATAAAGAGACACCTTAACAGCATGATCTTTCTGTTTCGTTCACGTCGTTTTTGTCCAATATTCTAACTCATTCTGCTCTATGGACTCCTATATAAGTGTATTTTCGAACGTATGACACAATCCACTTATTCGAGCTGTTAAGAAGTATGTTGTACGCCGCGGTCTTATAAGATCACAAGTTTAATAACTGACCTTTTACGATCATTAAGTCAAAGAAACCTGTGTAAATAGTAGTATGATTGTGTATGTATTAATTCCAACGACAAAGTTTTTGTTATAAACTTTATAAACACATCCAAATAACATTGTGGACATTCTTCATTTATACCACGTGATCTTCAAACATTTTTACATTACTGGATCAGCACATATGATTTTTCTAAGTGTGTACATATTATATCTTGGATGGTACAGTGCAATGTTTAATAACCTATAATTATAGCATACATACGATATATATTTTAATGTATTTTTAACTGGTATTACACGAAGTGTGTGGTATACATAATGTTTCTTAGATGCAAATAGTTCAAATATTAAACCAAAGGAATTATTTGGTAGCCTCATATGTACTTGTAACGTATGTCGCAAGTTGATATAGACGAAAATAGAAGTCTAAGAAGCAACATTGGTAGGTTTCTCTCTTCACTTATGCGCTTTACGAAAACATGTGTCGTTAAATGTCACCAACTCCTTTTAGGAAATTTATTTGGTTACATATTGTTTAATCTACTTAAAGAGCAAGTTGCATGTATGATTGTGTATGGTATGAAGACCAGTTTTTGACATGTTTAACGCATATTGTGTCATAGAACATTCGTAATCGTTGCAGAAAAACCACAAACTCGTCTTTTGTCCGAAACGTTTAATCGAGTTTCAGTGTACAAGGTTCATCGAACTGGGTACTGAAAGACCCAGTCTCTGGAACGGGGCGTCTCCTGTATCCCGCCGTATCCACCGTTATCAAGCTAGCAAGTATTTGGAGCGTTAGCCACAGGGGAGAGAATTAGATGCACTAGAAAAAAACATGTACTGCACACAAAATCAGAATTATATTCAATTTCCATTTTCAACATTTTGCATTGTTTTACAGACAATGATAACGATTATGAGAGCGATATAATTGGAAAACCGTAATTTAAAAGACGCAATGAGTATACTAAGTGCGCAAGTACTCGCTGTCCGACGTAGTTATTCAATTACCATGGCCAGTTATGTATCCACCCGAAAAGGTCGCTTTGCTGTTTTCGAACGGATTGTTGTTTGGTCTGATGTTTTGCCTTAGTGGGTTCTATTCTATTTTGAGTCTTAAATTAGACACAATGCAGATGTTATCAGCAAACTTGTGCATATAAACTGATAGGTGCGGTGTCTGTTTTGCGTTTTTAAAACGAAAGGCAAAGAGATGGGTCTTGTTCGCAACAATGCACAAGCCAAATCAAGTCAGACTGTATCTGTGTTTAACTTTTATTTTGTTTTCAGGTCGACTTGTGCAATCCGAATCCGTGCGGTGCAAACATTTCCTGCATCGAACTTGGAAACAACGTGCACTGCGCATGCCCGAAGGGACGTACGGGTAAAAGATAACGCTCTTTAAGGTCTCATTCTTTTGAACATCAATTGTTTTACAAGAAATCTGTATCTTTACTATAACAATTGAATCGTTTTTCGCTTTTGTTGGATTAAAAACATTCTACTTTGTCCTTCAAAATGTCTCGCCGATCAAGATTGTTTTTACCATTAATACATTTTATCATTTGGGTGGGCATTGCAATATAAAACAACGAATGCAACGACATCAAGTACTACATAACATATAATAAACGGCAAAGGTCAACAAGGTATTTGTTTATTTCTTATCAGCTCTTGATGTCAAAAATCAAATTAATTTCGGTCATACATGTGTTATAAACATTGAACACATTGGATTGCATTTAAAACATAATTATAGGACCAAAAAAGACACTTTTCGAACAAAGGCATTAAGCTATATTCGTGCAACTTTACTGAGTATTATTTTATTTACTGAGCATTATTTCAAATGATAAAACTTCATGAACATGAATTTTTAGAAAAATATTTTTCCAATTGTTTAACAAAACAAAAAACAGACCAAAAACACATATCAATGTCCAAACATCAACAATGATCAATTAATAACTAAAACTGTTAAACTTCATCTAGAATTTAAAGTTTGTTTTGTACATAACAAATCCCACAACGCATGCAATTACAACGATCGCTACAGGCAACACGATCCTTAACAGCATATGTTTGTTCTTCGCATTGGCAATCCTCCGATCCCACTTCTGCTTCCGTGTTTCCTTCCCTTTCCCTTTAGCTGACGTATTTTGGTACTCACCCCTTACAGATCTAATTATGAAACGCGATTCTACCATACATATAACGGATTTTCGCGGTGTGCAATGTCACTAGCCTGCCTTTATTTGTTTTGCTGCCATTTATGTGAATCATTGGCGTATTCGAGCTCACTACAAATGTTCTACTATCGCCCTGAAATGAGGAAAATGCACATCACAAACAAATCGGTTAAAAACACTCATTTTAAGATTCGAAACAAAACTATTGAATGAGAAGGTTTAATCCGATGAAGGGAACAAGATATTATAACTTAAGAATATTACTTGAGTCTGTTACAGTAAGTTGTTATTATGATGTAATACAATGTGCTACAAATCCTCCAAGCTCTAAGTTGATCAGGAGCCATGTGCAGTTTGTGTTATCTCACGTGAACATTGCTTACGTTATTACGAGATGCATGAGTAAACGATACTATTACCGTTGATAAACTCATAAGTTTAACAATATAATTGAATTTCAATTAATTTAAAAGATATAAACTTGTATTATTCAATATAAAATTTGAACAACATTTAAACAACTTATTTACCTCTTCTTTTAATAACACGTGTCATTTAGTAGTCCTTGTTCCGTGTTTTTAAAAACGATATCGTGTTTTCATACACGAGTATAATGACAAATACATCACATTTTAGCGATGCAAGTTAATGTAGAGACATATCCAATTTATTATCAGATTTCAAATCATTTTGTTACTTCTATAAACTGTATAAATCTTACATTCAGTACATTGTAGTACACACCATGCTTTATGCAATCAAGAGTAAAGATGTAGCCATTATTATAGCCTGTATGCTATTTGTTCACATTTGACTGAATAATACCTGAATGACAGTACATTCTATTTACCGAATAGATCATTTCATTAAAAAAAATCTAACCGATGTCCTTTCTCAATTCTTAAACTTACTTTAAAAGATTAAACTACATGTAGATTTATCCCAACACTGACAACAGTCTGTGTTTATGTTTGTTTTTAAATAGACGAGTGAATAAATAACTTCAAGGTGGGTAGGTTAAGAAGCACTAAATATCTCGCTCTATTATCTGCACAGCAAGTGTGGGTTTCTAAATACACCGTATTTGCAGCTGAAATGAAAATGATATGCAATCAAAGTGGCAATTCACAAATGCATCGCGCTTTTGAAATCGGAATGGTAAATGCATGCAACAATATATTGAATTGATATAGGAAAATAAAAAGCAATCGAAATGGGTGTTGAATGCGATCGAAATGAGAATTACATGCAAACAAAACGAGAATTGCTTGCAATCGAAAGAAATACAACAAACAAATTAACATCTAAATTTAAAATACCCATGCTATTGACATCGAAAATTACATGCAATACTGATTTTACGTCGGAACATTACATGCAAATGAAATTGGGCAATTGCATGCCAACGCAATAGAACGATTACTATATGTAATCGCTATTGGAACATAATGTGCGACCAAAATATGAAAAATACATATAATCGAAATCGAAAAGCAGAAAACTGTATGCAATTGAAATTAGAAAATATGCAATCGGCAAATGAAAATTAACCATCATCGAGATCCAATTAACGGACAATGATGTGCAATCTAAAACGATAACAAATATATATGTAATACATTCGGAAAAGTACGATCGAGGTGTTGACGGAGTTTCTTCCTAGGTTATTTGTGTTGTATATATGGGTGAATGTGTTATGTTATACAGTTGGTTTCCTTTTATATCAAAACAACTGTCCCTGTAGAGCTTCAGTATGTTTTCGGCGTTTAGTCATACTAAGTCCTATTTAATTGAAACATCATAGTATTAATTTAAAAAAAAAACAAACGACAATCCCATTGCAGGTAACAGATGCGACCACGTGATCAGCGCGTGCCTCTCCAGCCCATTCAACCGTCACGCCACGTGCATTGAACAAAATGGCGGTACAAGTGCCAATGTCCCGCAACATTTGCTGGGAAACAATGCGAATATATGAGTATGATTTTTTGCAGATAATGTTCAGTACACATTATTCGGAACTCATTAACTTAACTCTAGCTGCACCATCTGAAAACACATAAATATTCGAAGTTTTAAAAGATGCATATTGTATCGTTAGTTTGAATGACAGTACTTTTTTTCTTTTTTCTTTGAAAACAACAAACACTTTTTGTCAGCTAAAAATGGGGCCGAATTTCGGTCTTAAAATTGAAAAAAATATGCCCTAGAACGTAATGTAAAAAATCCGAAAAAACATATTTGACTGAGTTCCGAATAACAATTGTAGTATTATTTAACCAGTAAACATACCTGTATGTCCATTTCGAAGTAAACCAGTTCACGTGCTTCGACATTTTGTGATAATTGAAACCACAATTAGAGACCACGAGAAAAACAAATGATAATTAGGTAAGTAGGCACAAATAGGATATTTTATGCAAATGTATGTTTTTGAAATTCGAAATTTACACACGATCCCCTGTATATTCCGTTGCTACCTCTTTCAGTGGACATATTCTCTCCGCCCGTCGAGACCTTGGAGCTCTCTGACTCCGCCCACAGACACAACCTGTACATCGTGGCGGGAACGCTCGGGACGCTCGTGCTGGTTGTGGTAGCCGTGCTGGTCGCCTGCTACTGTCGCATCTACGAGACCTACCGGCAGCTGCGCTGGCAGCGTCTGCGCAATCATATACAGCGCTCCGTCTCTTGGTATGCGACTTGTATTGGAGTTATTTGTTTCCATTAAAGATTATACAAATGCAATCATACGGACCACAGTGCAAAATCGAACACGTCAAAAAAGAGAAGATATATTTACATCAATACTATTGTACGGTAACGCCTTGAATAAAAAATGTTGATTTTCATGCACGTGCATTGTAGCCCCGACCTCGACGTGCACGGGTCAAAAGAGGAGCTTTACAAGGGGGCCCGCCTGTCCGGGGACTCGGCGTTGCTTGGCAACGCAACGAGGCTGCAAGGTAACAGTAGCAGGTGCTACGAGAACTCTGAGTTCGAGAGTAGCGGAAGTGGCGCCGCCATGTCGGTGTTGCAGGTGTAGTGGAGGAGCTGGAAGTGTCGGGATATTATGATGCCAGTTCTGTGCGTCAGAGATAAAGCATTGTGGACATTTAAATTTCCAATTTGTAGACTCACGACTATATTTACAAACCAGTGCTAAGACTTAAATTTAAAAGTACATGCTCAGATTATTCACAAATGTTTATTATCAATCTTTTGACAAATGTATTCTCTATTCAAAAGTGTTAGAATGGGTTGTTGAACAACTGAAACAGAAGTTGTTATATAACAAAGATGCATTTCGACTTCGTACTTCCTACTATTACAGGAAGGCCTATTATAGGCAGATATGGACACTGTCGAGTCCGTTTCATGGGGAGAACCAGTACTTGGAGTCTATGGAGGAGATGATGAGAACGCTCCTGAGTAGAGAGCGAACCCACGAACTCCCGATCGCTAGGCGGACACCTCATCCACTACACCACGGCGATCTAACTACACCACCGCGATCTTACTACCTCCAGTAGAATATTTGTCAGTATTGATTCATTGGTACATCTGAATAAGTCCAAGACCATAGGAATGTCAATGCCAATGTACAGCGAGTTAGGATAATGAGAGTGTGTCGATATACACCATCCATGCAAGTATCAAAGCTTTGTAGGAAGCATTATTGATGTCATACGAAATGTGATACTTTGGGTTAAACCCGTACGGACGGACGAATAGCTCTACGCCTCCCGTCATGAGGAGATGCTGTGGACATAAAAAGCGTAACGGGGCTCAATTGAAAGCGCATTACTGATAACACGCCGAAGGATAACAGTTCTTTCTGTTGCATGCTTAACAATTTGAATACGAATGCCTCAAGGAGAATTTTCTGAAATTCCGAATGGCCTTAACATGTATATTTATAAATGGTTTAACAACTTCTTAAGTCAGTTTTAACTTTTGCAGTATGAAGCTGATTTTGACAAAATGAAATTATTTACAGTGTTTATGTGAAAGCAAGAAACATATGTATAAGAGTGCATATATAAATGTGCACTAACTTTTTGTCTAGATAATTACTGCATAATTATGCCATTAATGTATATGGTGAAGAAGTCTTCACAAAAACTACGCAACGAATTCACAATAATTAAGTTATTATTGATGTAGACGTACTTCACAAAGTGCAGCATATTTCAAAATAATGTTATTTGGTACGAGTACAAAAAAGTTGACTTAAAATTAAACGCTATTACAGACCATACATACCCGACGGAAAAGTTATGGTTTGATGTCCGTTCAACGTTTTTTGACTGGTTTTGACCACACTACTCTGCATTGATCTACCCAAACTTTAATCATTTGAGCCCCGCTCTGGGTAAATTGGGATGGATGCTTGCAATAAAGGAATAATTAAATTACAGATAGTTTAGGAGATAAATTCGTATTACCAACCACTTGTATTTGGTTAAAGGCCATGCACCAGGTGCCTAAACGAAACAGGACAAAACATACATCCCAATTAAAGGTAAAAATACCTCGCGTTATGGGGAAAATTTGGTGTGCCGTTCGAGATTCCGCCTACAGTGGCTTTTAACTGATTCATGAGTTCCACGTAAGTGTTTCCTTTTGTCACGATACAAAACAAAATTTATTGTTTTAACTACATTGACTTATTATCTCAAAACTGACATTGTCTGATCTACAATGTTTCTAGGTCGAAATTCAAACATTCCTAAAATTAAGATTAATGTTTTTTTTTTCCCGGATATCAAACATGCATATTCCTGTAATGCTTACTTTTTGTGAAATTGTATCATAGCGCATGATATTTGTCAATCGGTAGTGCTATCCCTGTGATTACACTGTATATATAAAAATGTTTAAAGATGTGCATTTTCAGAAATGATGTGTTAAAACTCGTTACAGAACTTGATTTTTTGTTCTGTTTTACATTCCAAAATGCAGGGATAAATTGCTACTATAAATATTGACGAGTTTGGAATATGGAATTTAAAATAACACTCTGATGAATGACATATGCCAGTCTTTTCTGGTTTTCTTTATTATATTTCGACGCACACGCTTGGACGATTATCTCCGGAATATTTCCGTGGACATTTTTTTTTGCTTACCGACGCGAAGACACATAAAGCTTCGAAGACTTTGGCATTCAGCAATACGGATAACCAGCAAAATGTTAACAAATAGACGTCTCAACGGACCAATTTATTAGGCAATAAATCGCTTCAAAATTTAAAGAAAACTTCACATTTTTATCAAAAATCATGTGTAGTTTATATCTTTCGAAAATTATGCATTTATTTGCACGACAAAAGCTATAATTAACCATTTAACAAATTTAGCAACTTAAAACAAAGCTCCAGTTCCTTTAGAGTATTTTAAAACTACAAAACGTCATTGATTTTAAGGTTGCGGGCGTTCCGAGTCCGCCCTTTGTAACTTAATATGATCACTGAAACTTTCGAATGAAGTATGTAAACAATTTAATTTAAGTTGTATATTTTCGCACGCAATTTACACGAGTAAAATGGCATTATGAATAACAAACGTTCATTCAATTCATCTTCAAAAACGTATCGCTTCTAGTGAATTCAAAATGAAATTTAAGTTATTATTTATACCGATTGGTTTTATTCAGCATATTCATTAGGAGTGTTTGTGGTTATTGCTCATAGTTAAACAATATAGATTAGTGACCAAAACACGCGATGTATATGGGACTATGGGTGAGTACAATTGTTAGAAGAGTGTTTTAATGCAGTGTTTCAACATGTTTATATCAAAATCCTTACTTATCCTATAACAATTTCACAATGTCTTCAAAACGATATGATGTATTTAAAATACGTTTTCAACTTACTCACGTTGCATACCAATCAATTGGAATCACTTGGATATTAACATTTGTTTCTAAACTAACCCCACCTGTTTATTAAGTTAAAAAAGGTAGTTATAATTGTTCTGCTAGATTCAATAATTGTTTGAATAAAATGTTTTTAGTTGTTAACTTTGGACTTATTTCTTTTGTTTAGATAGGTTTAATGCAAATAATACCATTTTAAGATAAACTGTTTTTTTTGCAACTGATTCGATAGATTTATTCTTAAAAGTAGTTGAATATGGAGACACAGTCATTTGTTTTCCTA
This sequence comes from Dreissena rostriformis, assembly GCA_007657795.1. Lineage (NCBI taxonomy): Eukaryota > Metazoa > Mollusca > Bivalvia > Myida > Dreissenidae > Dreissena > Dreissena rostriformis. Next base: position 61,573 of record VMBQ01003154.1, read on the forward strand.
GCTCCTGCTGAAAGTCGTTCTACTTTGAACTCGGGTTTATTTTTTCATAAATGCACATATGTATGATTAAGAAGCATATCCATATATAAATTTAAAAACAAAACAGATGTTGATATTTATGTACATGTTTTATATACAAAATGTTTTTACTTTACGCTCTTTATTCAATAACCAATAATATAATAATAATATAATATAATAATCATTTACAAATTATGTAAACGTGGGAGAAAATGTAACTAAATAATGTCCCTGTATAACTAATGAACGTGTGTTTATTGATACATTAAAAAGCAAAACGCCTCATATATGCGTTCATTATTGAATCTAACTCCTCCGTTCAGTGCAATCGTCTGACAAAATATATAGTCGATGCTTCTTTAGTCATCATATGAGGTCCGTGACGTTATCTTGATCGCAGCGAGCACTTAATCCCCAGACATTCGAAACAATCAATGGAACAAACAGTGAATCGCAGCTGTGGTTACCGAGCTAGTTTGTCAGACAAAGAACTTCGTCGGTGTTGGACAACCAAAAGTTCAGCAACTAGATAAGTAAAAACAGCTTCACTGTGCAACTTCTATCGATAACGAATACGCTATAGCGAATTGACGTGATTGGATTGAAATTGAAAAACTCTTTACCTTGTCTTAAGATGGAGACAAACTAATAGGGATTGTACATTAGCGATCGTTGGTTTATGAAGCTATATTAACGCAAATGGGATATAAGTTACAGAAGATAAAATGATTATTGTATTCATCATGTTCAGCTTCATATGTGGATGTGAATCGCAGTCGAACTGCACATACAGTCAACTTGAACTTTCAGAGTTATATAAATACGCGGAACGTATTCTTAACATCCATCCAGAAAACCAGGTTAGTCCAAATTTTTTACTTATAAATTTGTTGCAGATGTGCAAAGTAAACGTGCGTGTGAACTTAGATAAGTGATATTTGTGGATTGGTGAACTGAATCATATCATTAAATCGATATTACCAATACATTTCATATTTCATGTTAAGTAAAGTCTTTAAAGTGCTAAATAATAATAGCGATGACAATTTAATAATTAAAGTACGGATAACTATAAAGATGTACACACATACTTTTTCTTAAATATAGTTGACAGTTATTTCATCGTCACTAACGTCCTGAATTTTAAGCAAAGTAATGTATTATATATTTCATAAGGTTGAATATGAAACCGAAATATACACGTAAAACAGTATTAACAATAAATCATTTAAAAGCAAATGCAAGTTTTTCTCTTGGTATTTCTATCAAATAGTACAAAAATAGTAGCCAATGCCGACTTAAGGCTGCAAATGCTCTACCAGCTTTTTATAATTAAAGTTGTCAATGCCAGATATTGTTTACTCTATCCAATCCATGTTTGTGTTCTCGGAGAAAAAAAGGTTCTATGTATAAGCCTGTGGACAATATGTTTTAAAAGAGCATGCTTTATAAATATTATTTAATAATTATAAATAACAAAATGCAATTCTCACAATAGCTTTTTTTTACAAAACATACCAAGCAGACATTATGCGACACTGTTACTTAAAGAGTTGTGCAGCATGTTCTACATATACAGACTTAAACACGATCTCAACGTTTAATCACAACAATGTTTGTTAGGATATTATAATAGTTAATACATAACAGTATCGACCGGAATAACACATTTATATATCATCGATGTTATATTTAATAACATCTAATGAGTTGAAAACCCCGTTTTCTGACATTTTAAATTGCATATCGTAGTGTTTTGCACTTTGTATGCAATTCACCCTTGCTCGAGTCCTAAATGTCGTTATATTTTATCATGAAATCAAGACAATTGATTTTTGTTTCGAAACACGTTTTTCTTTTTTTGAAGATTGAGTACCCATGTGTAGAAATTAGGTCGACGGTTAACAACAAATAAACATAATGTCTTTACTGCATGTTTTTGGTAATGAATGCCTTCATGACATGTTTATTGACATTTAAATGCTTTCGCCATATTTTATCTGTCTCATTTCTCCATGGGATTAAGGTAGTTTTAGCACACGAAATGATCATGCATGTCATCGCGCAAACAATAAAATAAAACGATGCGAAAAGTTACATGCTATTTTAATGAACACTTCACTTTTGTGGATCAAGGTTTCTCTTAAGCGAGGCTAATTATGATTTTGATACCGCTGCAATGGAACATCTTGCAGACGTGTAAGATTTGTCGTCTTGGTTGTTTTGCACTTCTGGTACAGCACTATTATGATTTCGTAAATATTGGTCTTAACTCAGTCCGTATTTAATTCCGAACCAAGTGTAGCTTAATTCAAATTAATATAATGATGTATTTGCATTAAACAATTGACGTAATGTTTTCTTACGTTTATGATTTATCTTACTATCAACTAAATATATGAGGACGTCATTTAAAGATAATCTATATCTAATGGTAAGAAGGACAATTTTGGGAGTCTTCCATTAACTCTTACATTAATATTAACTTTAAACTCATATTAACTCTAACGCATATTACTTTGATGTACCGCTGAATACAATGATATGTAGATAATTGAACTACATTTAAGTCCATCATTATTTTCGAGTGTTATATTATCTCATAATAACAATTCATATTTCCGTCATTTTCTGTGCTATGTTTTAGAGTGCATGTTTTAGTGAAGATGTATACATGAATGTCATACTTTATTTAAATTTAAAGCCTATACATCGCTCACAATCAACGGACATTTCGTAACATATTTCGTAAAATACAGTGAACACATAAACAATCAGTGTTCCTTTTAGCAATAGCCAAAATTTCAACACTAGATCTGGTCTGGTAACATAGATTCAACAAGATATAAAATGCTCTATTTTATTTTTGTGTGGCACAATATATTTCATTTTAATTTCCCGCAACGATATATATTCATACGACACGCGAACACTAAAATGGGTAATGAGCACGTGTTGAATATTGTACCACAAACAAACAAAAAAGAGCATTTGTATCGTGTTAAATCTATGCTACAAGATTCACATCCGTGCGGTGCTTTACTTTGTTCTTCCGTTTGTGAAGAAGACTCCCTCTTGATTGTTATCCATGACATAAATCTCTTCCTTGGACTGTGCGACTTCTCATTAATGAGACCATTACTTCTTAACACAGTCCAAATGTATCTGACGACAATTCTATGACCCATCCATTAGGATATAGGCACCTCACTGGAAGCATGAGAAATATGATATCTTGATATAAATTGTTGTCTTAGGAAATCAAATTAAAGATTTCTTTTATTAATCTGATTATCATAACAAGTTTCATATTAACAGATAAATACAAAACTGAGAGAACACATCTTTATATGATTATATATTTGTTTAACCAGAATGTTTGTGAAAAAAGAGTATAACCTATGTCGCCATTTACAACATGTACACAAGCATTCATGTTGTAAACTACGTATGTTTTATTTGGTTTTACATTGTTATGATCAAACTATACGCGTCCTCTACATATTAATGGTTAAAATTGCGTTCAGATTAATGTTTTTAATATACCTATGCTGCTATGTTGAACTGTGAAATGCATACATTCATCTCTACGTTTTCTATTCCATTGTAGACTTGGTGTATCGATAATAAGCCGTGTGATAATATCGGTGATGATTTTGATGACAGTATGCAAGTGGACATAGCTCCAAATAACTCCATAAGGTATCCAGTATAGTGATATAAACACTAAGTTGCAATTATTACTTGCAATTATTGCAACACGTATTATTGTGTTATATTATTAGAAATTAATTCTACTTGTTTTCCGATTCTCTACCGACGAACCCTTTCTAATCGCTATCAGACCACCACATTATTTATCATATAAACTAATATGTGTTTGTTTTTTAGTTGATTTTTTTTACGTTATATATTTTTTCACATGCTATAACAAAGTGTTGAAGTGTGGTTCTGTTCTTTATTAGTTGAACTAATTCATTTTTTATGTGCTTGATTGTTTAGAATACGTATTTAATATTTGTTTAATGTAGGTTTATAAATTTAAGTAATCAAAACATATAATAGATAATTAACAATTTACTATGCGATGTATTTTTCTAGCAAACGGGGTATGCATATTGTATTAGGTAGAAACCTGTTAACATTAACAAAACATGTATAAGATATGTCTATCAAGAAGGTTTACACAATCTAAACGACTGAGCATATTGCAACCTCAATCAAAGGTAACATACCAATTCATAAATGCACTACATACCATTTTTGTTATATTATGTACAATATTGATTACGTCCAAATAACTCCATCACTTCATTCGTATTTTGACTTACCATTGAATGCGATCCTCATGTCTTACTTACAGGATACAGGTGACAAATGCATCTCGCCTAATGATCTACAACACTACAGATGACCTCGAGTCCCCTGGTGCATGTGCAAAGCTAGTCGAAAATGCTCCTTTCTTGCAATCGGACAACAATTCTTTGTTTATTACACCTACACAGCTTCATTTGCTGGAAAGTGTTTTATACGGTCAGTGTGTTTATATTTGTTGTCGTTCTGGTTCGCGCCTTCATCGGTAATTGAAATAGCAAATACCGTGACGATTAGCAGAACACTTGCATATCTTATGTGATAGGACTGTGTTCAGTAGATGATCCTCAGTAATATTTAATTTGCCGTAAAGACCATTTTTTTAAGGTCAATTGTACGCATGACACTTGCCGATCTTCTCTAATTATTCAGTAGCGCTGAATTTGCACCAAGTATGTTATTGTAAATGGACATTTTAATTAAGATTCTTTTTCATTTTGCAATATAATCCTTATTTAGCAATCATGTTCGGTAAAAGTAAACTCTCGTAAAGCTTGGGATTGCAAAAACATTTTTGAATTAAAATATAGGGTAAAATTATACAAGGACGTTTGAGCGTGTTAGTTACCTAGTTAGGTTTTACTGATGACATTGTAAATCCCCCGATATTTGAAAAAATGATGACGTTGATATTGGTTGTGATATCTTGGAAATCGTTGAAGTCGCAGGTTCGTTACAACGTAGTATTTAAAAAAAAAACAGTTAAGAAAGTTTAATCATAACATATACTTCTAAGGCGTGTTTTTTATATTTAACACGTTTTATATTGGTTTCAATATATTGTCTAAAGTTTTCACAATCCTTCATCGCTTTATGCCCAAAGTGTCAATATTGTTGATGTAAATATATTATTTTTTACTATTGAAACTATTTTAAAACAAACGCATGTTTAAGTTAATTTATTGCAAAGAAAGTTTTCATTTCAAACACGCATTTGTATTACATATGATTTGGAACCAGTTTTATATCAAAACAACGCATAAGTTATTGTGCGCTGTTATTGGTATTTCGCGATTGCGTGACCCTAGCACATACACTATAGTTCTTTTATGTGGGAATGCTTGTTGTGAGGTATTTATAAAGAGAACACCAGACGCAAACAACGATTTTCTTTTGAAGGAAAGGTCCGTGTGGTATTTAGATGCAGCATTGCAAGACGATGCATGTCAAACATATGCTAACATTGTTGCATCTTATTTTAATTTATTTTAATTGACGCGTGAAAAAATTGTAAAATAACAGTGCTGTTTAATATTTTGGACTGAAATTTAAAAAAAGTGAATTCAATAATGCATACACAATCAGACTGAACTGATTGGAGCGCACGCTAACAACTCAACACAATCAGAACTTTTTGCCATGATTGTTTTCACTTCTAGCACAGTTTGCGGCTAACAACATGAATTGGTTTCAGTTCTAACAGAGTTTGTGGCTACTCCATATGCTGATGTCACCACTACCACATGCTGGAAGTTAGTCTTAAGTGTCCATAATTGTCCGTCTGATAATCGTGGTCTGATGTGCTCCGGAAATGGTCTTTGCCTATTACGAGAGGTAATTAGTGTTTAGTCGAAGTCGTTTACGACTATGCTTTAAAAGCAAATTAGGATTAAATAACTTCGTATTGGGTTGAAATTACAGGGCACAATTATTGGTTCAATTTAGTGATTAATGTCCTACAATATTTACTTCGAGCATACAACACTTGCGAGATTTATTGTAAATCAAACAGTCATTAAAAATGTACTTTATTTTGAAACAATGATATCGAACTTCCTAAGCGAGCATCTGATAAATAATGTGTGTTTTTCATACGAATTTCTAATACCGCATGGCAATACCGATTTGTGTAATAAATTCAAAAATATTCCAATAAAAGATTTCTACTCTCACAAATGCAATATAAAACACGAAACCATATATACTTTATGATCAGTTTGAAACTGAGATACCAAAGCAATACTTTCCCATATAAAAATATAAACATAAGGCATACGTTACTTAAATTGCCATGTATATTTGTTATCGACCCAAACATGTGATTACTTGCATTCGTATTGTTTTTTGATTTATTTATATGCATTTGGACAGGAGTTTTGGAATACATATAAATAAATGCAAACACTATTCCTTCGTCAGCCTTTACAACAAAACAATCATATTAATCCAGTGTTAATATTATTATATTAAATATTATGTAATGCATTTAAGGATTTTAAGTTTTAACCGTTTTATTTAAATATCTGCATGGACGACTGGCTTTTTTTTATTATTTTTTGTATTCGACACACGTATACATATGACATTGTTTTGTATATGAACACGTATACATTTACATTTCGTTCATGGTTTATGTCTGTTCTGTATTTGCTTCTTTACTTGTTATATGTTCAACAACAACGACACTCATAGTGTTAACCTCTTGAATCTCAAATCATGTCGCATTGGTCACCAAAGAGCCTACGACCAACATAGCTAAAATAACAGACACTTAATGAATGTTCATAAATAAATATTGAGAAGTGTTTATATATAGGATCTTGCATGAGTGGTCGTTTTGTATTGAATTTATTAAACAAGTCATCTAAATAAAGATAAAAACGAGGCCTGTCGAGTTTTTATCTTTATTTGGATGACAAGTTTAATAAATTCAATACAAAATGACCACGAATCTATTTATAACATTATCAACATTAGTTTTTTATTTTATGCTCATTTCACCGTTTATTTACATTGTAAAAGAGTTTTACTGAAGACATTCGCTGGAATAATGACGTCATTTCGTAAAAAAATGACGTCATTTCACAGTTATATAACTGGTGTAATAACACCCGTGTAATAAACAAAATTAAGCATAACGTTATTTCACTCCTGGAGCGTAGGTCATGTTATAATGCAATTTAAATATTTTTTACGTTTATTGTAATGTTTGATTATCACCACAATTATCTCAAGTTTCAAGATTTGATTTTCATGATGTATAACGCACATCTGTTTGGAATTATATTAATACAGACACGAGTTGTCATTTCATACCATAGCAGACAAGGCTATAAATCGTTTACCCTGATATGCTGATAAAACGCTCTAGCTTTCAATGAACGAATAATTTATGTCTGTGTTTGGGTCCAAATTGCCGCAAAAGGAAAGCAATTCCTCTCCTATATGAAAATAGAACGCATAAAACCATTCCTGTTACACACTTTGATTTAAGTGTGATTATTATACAGTTTTTCTCGGAATCTACAGCTATTGATAGCTTCTTAGACTCTGGAAGTTTACATGAAATATTCATGATATGTTTTATATTTGTTAACACCATATGTTTATCGCTGAAATTATCAAAACACGAGCTGAACAATCGTTCAATCTTCCAAACCGCCAATTCTATATAATACACGATTTGCATCTGTAATAATAATGTCATTTTGAGAAAAGTTTTTCAAAGAGACACCAGCAGTAAAAGTTATAGAATTCGTAGCTGTATAGGAATTCATTTCTGTTTATGTGATTATTCTGATTTGATATATATTTTTATTCTGATTTTACATACTTGAAGTTCTAAAGATGTTTTTTTAAGATACAAAATGGTAATGTTTCAAATAATCATATCATACTAAACAATCTCAATTAACAGTAAAAAATATTCCACAATTCCAGAGATACTTGTTGTTTATGAAGGATCAAAATAGATTTATATAGAGACCAATGCACCTCCAGAAACTGTTATATATTGGACATAAATAGCCACTGTTAATGCGATATTTGTCCTCCAACGATTGTTTATATTACGGTTACATACCTTTAAAAATAAAATGATTTGTTTCTCTAGTTGAACCGTTCACAGACATTCAAGTTATATGGTTAAGTAAAACTAACAAGTATCGTTTTGTTAAGATATATATTACCTGCAAGGTAGATTAACACTTATAAAAAGAGCATACTGTCAACACTAAAAAATCGTTGAAATTTATTTGTAAAACCTGTTGTTTTTCTTTTCGATAGCATTTAATTGACTTATTTCGATTGTTTCGATGCATCAATTTCAATTTGTAACTCGGGAATTCTATTTGAAAACGTAAATCAGCAATTGTAGAAAAATAATGAAGTTGTATTCATATATGAATTATTCGTATTAAATTCGTTTTCGTGATTTACTGGAACGAGCCAATGCGAATCACAGCATTTTATCACAAATATGCATATGATTTCGCTTTTTCACGCATGGTATGACAGTGTCCGTCTTGCGACCAAGAGCTTCCGTTTTGTATCAATTCTCATCGATTGTTCTCAATATCTTGCATAAAAGTACTGTTTCATCAGGAATTGAACTTGAACGCATCTCTACGTTCGACCCAATCGCCATAAAAAAACATGCCTATCCCCCCGACATTATCAAGTTACTTTTAAAATGTATAAGCATATGTTACAAGTTTAAACTAAAACTTAAATGCAAACTAGATTTTCTGGCGGTACTTGTTTCATGAGATGAATAATATAAAAAGAAAGAAAGTTAATGTGATAATGTTTTATTTATATAACACGAATATTTATACATACATCAATACGGTGCTTAAATATATTCATGAGCGTCAGATTAAATAACTAAAGGATACAGTTTAAACAATATTTATATTCTGTTTTGATTTTGCCATCGTCTATATGATTTCCACAGGGTCTTCCTCAATGCCATTGCTGTGCCGGGTTCCCAGGTCCCGTTTGTCGTGAAAGCACGTGCGTGGAGGCCGGATGTCAGAACGGGGGCACATGTCTCGTGTCAAACGGTATAACATTACAACAGTACAACAAATTGATAAATCGTTGGGAATTTGGCCCTTAACATCTGGAGCGAACGAGCGCAATTAAAACTAAAATAAAACTAGGTTTATTCAATTTTCGATTAAACCAGAGGCGAGCGAAAATTGCTGGATACAAATATTGTGTCAATTGTTAAAGAATATTTCTGCCAAACGCATTCAAAAAATAATTTAGTGTAAACAGTTTACACTTAGTACAATATTTTCAAGTTTGTCTTTCATTTGTGTTAGTGTTGCTTTGTGTTGTCACTAAACGATAATAAAATAAGGGAACAATTCTGTTCAGCAATCGGTTCTTCAATTGCGTCAGCTTTATACATTTCTTAAACAATATAAGTCGATCAACCCCAGTCAGTATTTTCGGCCTTTTTAATCAGCTCAAGTATTAAGTTCAGTAATGTTTTGTACTCTATTATGCTGTGCACTAGATGCAGTTTCTATTTTCTCCATACGTCAAATCTATTTTCCATTCTTATATATGGAACCCTTTTGGGCGTTATTCATAGTTAGAAGCCAGGCTGAACAAAATAATTCTACGATTAAAGGCTATTTTAGCCACATGGATAACTGCTTGTTTGTTGTAGAAATGACCAGATATCTGATTGCTGCCATTTTGATTCATTAGCTGTTAATGAAAAATGATCAGTCTGTGTCGTAAAATATGTTGATTATACCAAAATGAATAGAAAAACAACAACTCTTGTTTTAAAGAAATCGGGTGGGGAGCGTTATGGACCCTGAATGCGAAATGCAACAACTAAGACTATTTTTATTTCATTTAACGATTTTGTATGTATCATATCCGACAAACATCTGATCGATTTGTTGTGGCCTTTGTTGCATTGAGTTACATTGCTGGACAATGCAAGCATGCATGTGTGCTTTCGTTTGTAGTTATACATTTACGTAAATTTAGTAAACAACAGTTAAGTTTCTTTGGTGTGCGTTGCAACGTCGAGGGGGTTTGTATCACCTAAAATAATGTAACTACAAAAATAAGTTCATGTGTTTAATTATAAAACTTTATTTTAGTATCTTGATTTTGTTATTTCCAAGTTGTGAATATTTCACACATTGTTCATCAAACATATTATTACTCGCTTTACAGCTTCGACGAAACATATTGCCTCTTTCAGATCTTAAATAAAGTAGTCATTCTAGAAGAATTCGTTACGTTTAGTTTCGGCATATTAAAGGATACGCGCCTGTGTGTATGTGCCCTGCGAACACTACCGGAAGTAGATGTGAGGTGGTGCTGAATCCGTGCTGGTCCAGCCCGTGTTTTCATGGCGTCTGCGTGGACAACTCGAGTGGCTATGCGTGCTTTTGTGTCCCAGGTAGGTAGCGAATAACATGTCCGGATTTCACAAATATTTATACAAATATCTGGCTTAATAAAGTATCCGTATATCGTATTTTATCGCATTATATTTTCCTCATTAACCAGTCATGATTTCCCAATTCTCTTCCAAATATTTGGCGTAAGTATCATCATATAATGTTAATTCGTATTATTATGATCTCAAAAAAACTTTGTGCTTTTTAATATAACACAGGGTCGCCGTGGTGTAGTGGATATGGTGTCCGCCTAGCGATCGGGAGGTCATGGGTTCGAACCACACGGGAAGCGTTCCTTTGATATCCCCCTAAGACACCAAGTACTGGTTAAAGTCCCAGGAAACGGACTCGAGAGCGTTTATATAAGCCTACGGCTTTCGATGCAATCGAGCTTAAATCAATAGGTTTAAACTAAACTAATATAACACAGATTGTGGTATAATAATGTTGATTTCTGAATTCACATATGTCTACCATTATAAATTTCAATTTAAATGTGGTGTTCTATCCCAGTATTTATCTTTCAGATATGTACATAGATGTTCTCTCATATTGACTGCATTTGAGAACTTTTATTGTTATGATTAGTATTACTATTACAGCTGTTGTTATACACAAGAGCATTACTGTGGTTTGGGCGAACTTCCATCGCCGAATGCAAGGGCACATAACTTTGTGTATAGGCCAATGCCCTAATGTAAAAAATAAACATTGAATTGAAACTGAAGATTGGCATACAGTGGCTAGTGTCACGTTGAATATACTGCAATGTCTGTTTGTATTGTATGTATGCGGCAATGCTCAAATGACAATATTGCAACAAATAAAACTCGCATATGATCCGCCGGTATTTATCGACGTTTCACATTATATATTTTTAAATAAACTGCCTGCGCTGAGACAGTTAGTCACTCACTTAATTTAAATACGCATGTATTGTACACATGTAAAGGCTACATAAGTCCAAGAACAAATGTCGAAACTTACAGATGTCATATGTACGGAAAGTCTTAAACGCTCCATGCCACATATACATGAATCGCGCTATGACAAAACGGGGTAAAATGCATGTACGTAAAGTGCCGTTCCAGATGAGCCTGTGCAGCCCGCACAGGCTCATCAGGGACGACACATTTTGCCTAAACTGGATTTTTTGCTAAGAGGAGACTTTCTGTTAACCGAAAACTACCCTATAAGCGGAAAGTGTCGTTCCTTATAAGCCTTTGTGGACTGCACAGGCTAATCTGGTACGATACTTTATGCATACGAATTAAGCCCCGTTTTCACAAAACGCGGCTCATATTCTCATATTTAAAAATAGTACATACAACATATGCGCCGTTGTAGGCTATCACGGTCCTGACTGCCAACTCGAGTACAACGAGTGTGACTCCAACCCCTGTCTGAATGACGGCACTTGTGAGGACATGATAGATGCGTTCAAGTGTCGATGTAACCGTGGTTACATGGGAGACAAGTGTGAAATCAAGGTTGGTGGGGTTACAAAATAATATGTTGTGCTTCTTGAGTTAATGTTTGGTTAAAACAGTTAAAATCCACTATGCGTTGCATCGGTCGCTTGCATGCGATGACCCGAGTTTCATTCATTTGTATTTTTGTTCGTCGTGTTGGTTGGTAATTGGTCAATTTCTGATATGAAGGTCTCCTATGGTAAATCACTTGTTTCACTTCGTTAATAATTCATCTCTATTGAGAGCAATTTGGTAGAGCGAAAACTTGTTTAAGACTAATCGTTTGGTCGAATACTTCGGTAAAATATTGATATCATCAATGTCGTCAACTGCGTCAGTATCTGTCTGAGCAAATGAGGGTGATACTGCCAAACATGTTTGCTTTTTTTTCTTATATGTTCTGTTTTTCGTCCTCTACTATAAATACGTGTATATGATTACACGCACGTGTTATGGCAATTTGCATACCTACCATACATCATGCAATTCATAATAACATATTTAATAAAAAAAAGGATAGGTAAACAAATCTAAAAGTTAAAACCCCAAACGAAAATCAATCAAATTCAGAACTGTCATGGTCCCTTTGATACTAAAGTGTCGGCTTTAAAAAAATTATCTTGTGAAGGCAAACATAATTGTTTTATGTGAAACAAGGAAATGAAAATGATATTTAAGCAACGATTTCGGTCAGTTTTGTCGGATGCGGTTTAATGTATTCCTTCCTTAATTTCTGTTAACACTCCGATGAGTAATTATACCATGCTTCAACGTGTAGCCCATTCACGGTGGTGTTAATGTGTGTTTTTACAAACCTTCAATATCACAATTGTGATTAAAGTCAAGACCACACAAAGTATGTTCTCGTCTGTGTACTCCCTTTGTCAAATGAGGTTTCGATAGGATATTGCCTTTGACCAAATGATAAGCTATCAGAAACTTATAAGTTCAAAGAAATATTAGATATTTATGAAATTCGAACATGTCATTTTAAAAGTCATATTTTAATTTGTTGTTCATTTTTTTTCCAATCGTATAGAATAAGTGATAGTAAACTAAGAATCAGATTATTCACTGTGATAGGCCAATGTGCGTGCTAGAGTATCCAATAGTAAGTGTGCCACCTGTGAGTCCTGAACTAAAATCCTGGATGAGTTTCTTGATTTCATGTCTTTGTAAGCTGTCAACCATTTCAATGCGTTTTATTTCCTAATGATTGTCGAGCGCGTTTGAATGTCAATGTGTTACTTGCATGCTGGTAAAATATATAATTATATATTCACGATAAGTTTAAATAAGAATAATTATTAAACTATGTTTAATGTGACTTTATATTAAATGCAAACGCATTCACTGTAAAGTATCGCTATACCAACATCCTTAAATCTTCTAGACCATGGGTTTCGTAAGAAGACGCCTGTTATAAATTAATACAGATTTACAGTTGTCTTCATGTTGGGGGTTTGACAAGACAATTAATGTGTCGACAAATGTTTCCCCTAAAGCAAATAGCACAAGTGCAGTGTTCATTTTATGAATTCCGTAGAAGACAACCGATCGGTGTGGGTATAAATTGTTACGGTAATATTGTAAAAAAGTTTGTTTCCGGGTTCTATAAGAATGTTGTTTCCATAGTAATGAATTTGCAGATGACGTTTTAGTTGACGGTTTACATCAAACACTATATGAGTGCAATGTGTCTGATATTTATTTATAATAATCTATATACAAGATGGTTTTAACATTCGCATGTTTGCCATTTTATATTTTGTATATGGTATTTTGGCAATCGGTGTATTAATAGTTCACAATGATGCGCTGTATTTGTATGCACACTGAATCCATTTTAACGGTCCGCATATTATTAATTATTGTCATATTATGATTGATTGGAAACACATATATAGCGGTCTTTTATATATAAAAAAAAGAAATAGAGTAATCATTTCTTGCAAAACCTGCCAACATACAATGTACAGCGACTTAGAATGATAAGCGTTATGTTTTCTTTGGCATTAACATTCCAGTTTCAATCAGTATTAATATTGTTATCAGATGTTTTCAATTGTATCATAATTTAATAAACTCTTATTTATTCAAAATGAAATATAAAATATAAAAAGACCGTAGCCAGTGTTCAACGGTTCTTCTATTATCTGAATAATTCAAAAATCAAAATGTGAAGCCGAAATAGCCCTCATAAAAGATAAATATGAACATCGTTGTGATAAACATGACCGATTTGGAAGGAACCGCTGACCGGAATGGTCTGATGTTTTTTTCAGCCATTATGGTCTCTAAAGACATGTGACCAAAGACAAATGTGACTTCTAATGAGTAATTTGAGACGAATGAGTTATTTGTCGCATTATTCCTGTCACTTACAGAGAAGCTTGGAATGATGTTGTCGTCCAGTACCTCACTCAACAATCCATGTCACCGCTGAACATGTATTTTTACATGACTGGAATATTGAAAGACGTGTATTTTGTTACCTTAGTCCTCAGAACATTCTATTCATCGCTTATTATGTTTTCTGAGACAAAAAGGACATTTGGCTGGTTCTTTTTACAAAGATTCGTAGTCTGAACACTCTTTAGAAAAGCAAAGAGCGAGACTGTGTTTGAAGAAAATGTGAGGCAATTTTTAATTTAAAATTGTTGTATAGGTTGCCAATATGTTGTGCCATAAATTAAACTAGGAAATATATGTATTTGATATTGTATTCGAGGTACCATGAGCCCGATAATATTAACCAAAAATGTAAAACAAGCTTGTCAACCAAGATGTGACAGTCATTGATGTTCAGAAATAGTTTTATTTTATTTTTACATACAATTACCTCTTATATTGTTTATTACATTGTCTTGTGTTTTGTCATTCACAGTGTTTAAGCGCGGGTTATGCGCAGTGACAGTATAATTCCAGTTTGCATCAGTAGTGGACATCACCCATATAAGATAATAATAAAGGGCATCGGCATTTGAATAATACTAAAATGTACTATATATATATAATTTAAAATCACACACACACATATAAATAAATAAATAAATATATATATATATATATATATATATATATATTTTTTTTTTTTTTTTTTTTTTTTTTTTTTTTTTTTTTTTTTTGTTTTTTTTTTTTTTTTTTTTTTTTTTTTTTTTTTTTTTTTTTTTTTTTTTTTTTTTTTTTTTTTTTTTTTTTTTTTTTCT